>JADGJA010000020.1:0-74330 GCA_027596035.1 Thoreauomyces humboldtii
CTTCATCCCCTTCCTCCCCACCTTCCTAATCACGTTTGGAGCTCGGACGCCTGGCCGCATACGCCAGATCCTGCTGAGTGAACTCGGGATACATTGTCGACTCCTCCCAAGGTCTGAGATGCGATGGGGATTCCGTCCGTATGGGAGCAAGAAGAAGAGGCGCCGTCAGAAACAGAGCCACGGACAGCCTCTCGACAGAATTGCGGGGGGAAATGTAACCACTCACGTTCCCCAGTCCTTCGAGTCGACGCGTGAAGGTCGGTCCATCAACGACGTGACCTCGACGTGGATCTGATCGCAAATGTCCTCGATCGGAAGGTCGTTCGGATCCAGACCGAACGGATTCTCGATCTCCCCTCCTATGGCCTCCAGACCGAGCAGCGTGAACGACGTGACAAACTGGACCAGAACTGTTACCGAAAAAGAAGAGAAAGAGGGACGGGAAACGGTCAAGTCAACGACCAGCGGTGCCACGAGGAGACGGAAAACTGGGGTACGTGTGTATACTCAACTGGTTCCCCAGCCGTGGTGTGTGAGAAGCTGAAAGGGAAGAGATAATAGGTAGATCACGAGCGTCTGCTTGAGATGCACGCCATACGCGACGGGCATGGGCGTGCCACGGATCCTTTCAAAGCCCGTGAACGATTCCGTCATCGAGTTGAGCGATGCGAGAAACACGTTCATCTGGGGAACGTCCAACTGGTTGTTGCTCCTCGCCTTCATCGCGAACCCCTGTCGCATTCCCCACGGCAAAGCCAGAAAGATGAGCGTGGGACGTTTCCTCATGCAACCAACGTCCAGAAATGGGGTCGTACCGCGATGTGGTAGGTGATCTCCAAGGGCACGTTGTGCACGTCCAGGTCGCGATTCCACGGAGCGTCCGGGGCGAACTCGGGCAGGTGCGAGAGGTACGGCAGGACGTCGCTGTACGCCACGCCGAGCTCGTTGCGCAGGTGATGCTTGATGCTGTGCATGAGCGCGATGAGAAGGTTCATGGCGCCTCGCTTCTCCATGTCCTCGTGTGCGTTGTTGGCCTTGCACACGATCCAGATGAACCGAGACATGTTCCTGACCTCCCTTTCCAGATTTCCGAACAGCCTTCTCCCTTCCCAGAACCGGTCGTAGGCGGCGTTGTTGCGGAACACCAGCAGGAGACCCATCACCACGGAGAGGATCGTGATGAGCAGGAACGAGTCGGGCACGATGGCTCGGAACCAGCTGTCCGGAAACTGGGTGTAGAGATACGCCCACGGAGCTGAGAGGGAGAACGGAACCCAGCGGGCGCAACGAGTAAGTGAAAAACGTGCGGATACCGAAGCTGTTCGAGTGCTTTTCCGTGACCCCGACTCACCGGCCCAAGCAGTCACAAGACACGTAGGGACGAAGATGGTGGGTATCACCGAGCCGTACCATCGAGTGACTGATCGATTCGGGGGCGGGAAAGAAGGGTATCAGCGAGCGAGCGAGCGAGCGTATCACGTCGAGGGCAAGCGACTCGTGGGAACGCGACGGATCTTACGATCTCTCACTGAATCGTAGTAGTTTGACTCGTTCTCCACGCGATGCGAGTGGCGGCCAGGCCGAAGTGCTGGTCGTTTTGGCGTGGGGAGCAGAGTCGTGTCGGAGAAGGAAGCCATGGAGAAAAGATGGGGAACAGCGGAAGCCATGCACTGTACGAAAGGGAATGGGTGGCTGTTTCTCACTCTCTCTCTCGCACACGAAGTGAATCACTGGCCCCCTTGACGTTGGTCAACCTTGCTACTACAACCTGCGCGCAAGTAAAAGGGTGTGGGGGAGGGAAAGGACACCTTTCAGCAAGGAGAGAGTCAGTCGGAATTTCAAGGTGGAAGAGGAGGAGGAGGAGAAGCGTTTCACGTTGCCGCCGCACGCGCCGCACGCGCCAACACGCGGTTTGCCGCTTGGGTTTTGCGCAGCAAGTGTCTTACAGATGGAGAATCCAACCCCAACCCCAACTCGACTCACGAACGGTCTTGGCTAATGGCGCTCGGCCCCCAGCGCGAAGCCGAACACAGCGAGGCTGCCGAAAAGCCTTCATCACCTTCCCTCAACCCCTTGGGAAATTTATGGGGTGGACCAGTTCGCAAAGTCCTACGTATAAACGAAAGGCACATCGCTGAAGGGGTGGCAATTGGACCAAAGGCAGGATAGCAAAAGGGATAGGTATCATCCAGGATGCCAGCAATATCGCACGAGCAACTGGTCGGCTTGCAGAGGAATCAGGAGAAAATAAGGAACATTTGCATCCTCGCTCACGTTGACCACGGTTAGTGAATGCCCCCCTCCGGAAGGGCTGGTGGAAGCAATCGACGTTGGGTTCTCATGGTCTCACCCGTGATCTCATCCATTCCGACGCAGGGAAAACTACGCTGTCCGACAGTCTCCTTGCCTCCAATGGTATCATCAGCGCCAAGCTCTCGGGCAAAGTCCGATACATGGACTCGCGAGAGGACGAGCAACAGCGAGGCATCACCATGAAGTCCAGCGGGATATCGCTCTACTTCAAGATACAGCGGAACCTACGGGATCGGCAAGAGAATGGTTGGCGGCTGGCTTCCCTTTTTTCGCGGAACTGGCCCCCCCCCGTCTGCGTGTGTCACGTCACGTCGTTGACTCTTAGTTGTCTCTCCATCGTAGAAGCCGGCGTTGCGATCGACGAGTATCTGGTCAACCTCATCGACTCTCCGGGACACGTGGACTTCTCCAGCGAAGTGTCCACCGCATCGCGTCTGTGCGACGGCGCCCTGGTTCTGGTCGACGCGGTGGAAGGCGTCTGCACCCAGACCCACACCGTGCTCAGGCAGGCCTGGACGGAGAACGTCCGACCCATCCTCGTCCTCAACAAGATCGATCGGTTGATGACGGAGCTCAAGCTCACATCCTCGGAGGCGTACGTGCATCTCAACCAGATCCTGGAGCAGGTGAACGCCATCATGGGCACCTTCTACTCGGAGAACATGATGCAGGAGGACGCCGCGCGCTACGAGGCTTCCCGTGCCCAGAGGGAAGCCGCGAGGGTGGGCAAGGACGGAGGAGGGAACGAGGAAGCGGGGGACGCGGACTGGCAGTTGGAGGAGCAGGACGATTCGACCCTCTACTTCTCGCCCGACGCGGGGAACGTCATCTTCTCGAGTGCGATCGACGGGTGGGCGTTCCGGATAGAGCAGTTCGCACAGATCTACGCCGCAAAGCTTGGGATAAAAGAGCAGCTCCTGAGGAAAGTCCTCTGGGGCGACTTTTACCTGGATCCAAAGACGAAGCGCGTGCTCACGCACAAGGGCATCAAGGGCCGATCGCTCAAGCCCATGTTTGTGCAGTTCATCCTGGACAACCTTTGGGCGCTCTACGAGACCGTCTTGGAAACGAACGACCGTGACAAGGTGGAGAAGATTGTGAAGGCGCTCAACGTCAAGGTCATGCCGCGCGACCTGCGTTCAAAGGACAGTCGGGCTTTGTTGCAGACGATCATGGGACAATGGCTGCCTCTATCCTCGGCGGTGCTCCTGACGGTCGTGGAACGACTTCCTTGTCCGGCGGTCGCCCAACGGTTACGGATACCGAAAATCCTGCATCCGAAGCAGACGGCGGACGAGCTTGCGGTGGTCACGAGACTCCTGGGCGTTCTGGAGAAGCCGCTGTGCGAGTGCGACATCAGCGACGAGGCACCCGTTGTGGCGTACGTCAGCAAAATGTTCAGCGTGTCACCTGATATGCTACCGTCCAACAGACGGGCGACCTTGACAGCGGAGGAAATGCGGGAACGGCGGAAACTGGCTCTAGCCAAACAGGCTGCAGCGAACAAGGCTCGTTTAGGGGAGGAGACGATCGGTCCCGAGCACATAGCGTTGGACGTTGCGAGGCTCTCGATCGCCGCCGACGAAAGCACCGAGGGACCGACCGTGCTTCAGATGCCGACGACAGAGGAGGGAAGCTCGGAAGCTGAAGAGCCGGTGGTTGGAGAGTCCCTGATCGGGTTTGCGCGCATCTACTCGGGCACGATCCGAGTAGGACAGACTCTGCACGTGCTAGGCCCAAAATACGATCCCGCGAATCCCTCTCGGTTCCGCACCGAAGTCAAGATCACAAAGCTGTACCTGATGATGGGACGGGAACTCCAGGCATTAACATCGGTTCCAGCCGGAAACGTCTTCGGTATCGGTGGTCTGGCAGACCATGTTCTCAAAACTGGCACACTCAGCAGCGTTCTTGAATGTCCGAGCTTCGGTGGAGTAAGCAACGAGGACGCTCCCATCGTTCGCGTGGCCTTGGAGCCTCGCGAGCCGAATCAGATGTCTCAGCTCGTTGATGGTCTTCGGATGCTCAACCAGGCGGACCCGTGCGTGCAGGTCTACTTGCAGGACACGGGAGAGCACGTCATCGTATGTGCGGGGGAACTTCACCTCGAGCGATGCCTGAACGATCTCAGGGAACGGTTCGCCAAGATCGAAATCCAAGTTTCCCCGCCAATCGTGCCGTTCCGGGAGACGATATCGAGTTTCCCGGCTCAACAGAAGGATCAGGATGACACAAATACTGCGGCGGGCAAGGACGGAAACGCTGATCAGGACGGTGAGGATACCACGAAGGGCGCCGCGCTACCGCTCGGAACTGTGGAACTAGCAACTCCTAACAAGCTCTGCACCATGCGAGTGCGCGGGCTTCCTATCCCATCGCGCGTGACGGCATTCCTCGAGAGTCAGTCCCGAACGCTACGTAACGTTTTGGACCAAGAAACCGAAGGTGATGCGTTCATATCGCAACTTAAAGCGACGTTTGAAGAGGCGTTCAAGGAGAACGAAGTAAAGAACAAGGAGATCTGGACAGGGGTGGTTGACAAACTGTGGGCGTGCGGACCCAAACGGATCGGCGCCAACCTTCTCATCAACAACGTGCCAGGGTACGAACGACCTTCGTGGTCGCAATCCGTTGCGTCCCGTCGGACACGCACGAGGTCCAGTGCTCCCGACGACGATACGTATGATCCCGACGCGGACGACGACGCCGTATCGACGGAAGCGTCGGAGGCCGACGCCACCGGCGTCCGCCGTGTCGCAGCCATACAGCAGTTCGAGGGCAGCATCAACGCCGGTTTCCAACTCGCCACGCTCCAGGGCCCGCTCTGCGCTGAACCCATGATGGGGGTAGCCTTCGTCCTCGATCAACTCGTCTTCCAGGATCCACCATCGACGGGTACTCCCGCCGCCGTCCAGTACCAACAGCAACTCGGACTCCTGTCGGGTCAGATCATCTCGACCTTCAAGGAAGCCTGTCGTCAGGCCTTCCTGACCTACTCTCCTCGACTCATGCTCGCCACCTACTCGTGCGAACTGCAAGCCCCCGCCGACGTCCTCGGAAAGGTGTACGCCGTCCTCGCACGTCGTCGCGGACGGATCCTCTCCGAGACGATGAGGGAAGGGACCCCCTTCTTCACCATCCTCTCCACCATCCCCGTCGTGGAATCGTTCGGATTCTGCGACGAGATCCGGAAACGGTCGAGCGGTGCCGCGAGTCCTCAGTTGGTGTTCAAGGCGTTCGAACCTTTGGAGCAGGATCCCTTCTGGACCCCGAGCACCGAGGAGGAGTTGGAGGATCTCGGGTCGATGGCGGATAGGGAGAACCTTGCCAGGAGATACATGGACGGAGTGCGGAAGCGGAAGGTACGACATTTTTGCGTGAGGTCTAACGTGGCAAACCTTTTATAGAGATCTAACGTTGTCTTTGGTCCTTGACTTCGCTAGGGTATGCTTGTTGCAAAGAAGATGGTGGAGGATGCAGAAAAGCAGAGAACACTGAAGCAGAAGTAGATAGACGGCATCATCATTCATATCATTTTCTAATTATTGCATCGATCGCGCTCCAGAGCTGAATTTACCGGCGTGACCACACAGACGGGCTGCCCAGCACTCTTCCATCTGCAGATCCGTGACATGGAAAACGCTCGTGAAAGTAATTGTGCTGTCTCACGGGAAGACGGTCAAGGCGGGCTTCCGCCGTCATGTGGACCACGCTCTGCTTTCAACGACGTCTTGTGAAAAGGGGGTTCATTGTATTTCCATGACAACGTTATCTCCTCCCCACCACATCCGTTCTTCGTCGGTCCCGGCGACTTCCTCTCGAGCCGTCATATCTTCCAGGCACCAGAGGAAGCAAACCCTTCCTGTGCCTGTGGCTATCAGCGGAAGGCTGAAGGTCTCTGTCCCTCCCGCTGGGATGGACGGGAGTACGGTTTGAAGAGGGCCCGCGGGAAGGATGTTCGGTGCGCGATGCTCAGTTGATGTTGACGTCGATGATAAGGATTGTTGCGATGAGGCGATGGCTGATGGTGATGATGGCGGAAGGGGCGGTGGGTCCCGGGTTGGAAGGATGCGGATGAGCAGCTGACGTGGGTGATCTAAGAGGCGGACAGATGTGTTTTTAGCATGGCGAAGTCCAATGGAAAGAGCAAAACGTGGTGTGTCCGATCCTCACCCAAGAAGTTCGTGATGGTCCAAACCACCACCGTCTTCTCCCACATCTTGACTGGCCAGGTCCCCTCGGCTCCGAGGGTGACCCCGTGCACCTGGACGTCAACGCCCATGGCGCACCTTCGGACCACCTGTCCCATCTCCCTCGCTAGCTTGAGCGCTCTCAAGCCCACCACGCCTTGGCGCCCGCTAGCTGTCCACCGTACCCGGACTCGACGAAGCACCTCCTGTCGATACCAGAACCACACCCGACGTTCCCGTTCCTCCTCTGGAGGGCGCTTCCGCGTCTTGCCGACAACAAACTGCTTCCACTCGGGCTCCGGGATCCGTTTGGAGACTTGGGAGGCTGGCAGATGCAAACGCTTCATGGGTAGATGGATTCTGCGAAAAGTCGGATCAGATGCCGATGACGGGGGCAAAAAGAAATCTCGGCATATGCACCAACCGTTTAGTGACCCCAGCGTGAACTACCGTCCGTGTTTCGTAGGTTGGCTTCAGGGAGTCAGGATCTGGGCGTGGGAAGAAGTAGCATTTCGTCAAAAAGTGAACGCTACCTCGTGGACCCTGTAGCTGATTTGTGGCAACATACCATCATAGACCTCGAACACAACCTCGAAGACTCCTCTCCAGAAGTTCCTCATGTCCAGTACAAACAGATAGTAGTCCTCCCTTGCGCCCATGTTGAGCTCCAAGTCCAAATCTACGGTCATCTCCTCGATGCTCAGGTTTCGGTCATTACTTTGATCCCTCCCCGAGTTGTCGCCAGAAAAGTCGTGTCGATCGGTCAGCAACATCGTGTCCATATTGACTGGATGGAGGGAGCGGGCCACCGTTAAAAGCACGGGTTGGATGAGCGTGCGGGTGTAGAATGTTGTGGGAGGAGTGGCTATGTCGATGTCGGGATCAAGCGCGGTAGAAGCGTATGAGATAGTAATGGTGCCCCCAGTGCTACGAGGATATAGGCAATGAGCTTCGACGGTTCTTTTCGCCATAAAGGACACAACCATCCATCATACCATCCCATCTTTCCGTACACGCCGATCATGATCTCCATAACTCCTCCAGGTGGCAGATCAAGCGCGATTCGTTCGACAACTACGTCGCCCATGACGGGTCCCACTCGCTCATGCCCGAAGGGATCCTTCTCCACCCATAGGGAGCGAACATTTCGCCAGTACACGTCCCGCTCGTATACATCTTCGGGCTCCTCCTGGGCTTCCGGTGACAGCACGCGTTCCGTCTCAGCATAGGCTTCTAGGAGGCCCACAGTGATCAGATCGATGTGCGTATTACCGATGTTCTCTAGGCGGACCGGGAAGGAAGTGCTGGAGAACGAAAACGAGATAAGTCCGCTCATCACGCACAACTGACTCTGAACATGAAGGTTTTGTTGATGCATACCATTCGCCGGCAAACAGCATGCGCGAAGTAGGTGCTGCGGCGTCTTGCACAATCTGCAAAGCAGGTTGCGCCGGAATGACTGCTATTGGAATGTGCCACAATGGCTGTGTTTTTGGACTTTTAAAAGCGGCCGTGTTATTGAACACTCAACTCGAGCGGGTGCCTCGCGCATGTAACTTACATCTCGTCTTTGTTCGCTGGAGTCTTTCCCTCGACCCACTTTCCGAAACGTTGAGCCTCATCCTGGGGTCGTCTCCGTCCGTCCTTCGTTCGCATCCGAGGAATCTCCAGCAGCTGTGTCAAGCATCCGATCTGTACCTCAAGTCCTCCAAATAGCTTGGCACGGATGCCTTTGACGCAAAGAGTGCCCGGAACCAGCGGCACACCGGCGAGTCGGACGGTAAATGTCCGGCTAGACGCTGGTATGGTTACTGCTTGCTGTAAAATGGGCTTGAAGTCAAGCTCTGACGTACTATCAGGAGAGCTTTGCGTTAGCGTCTCGATCAGTACGTGTCATAGTAAGGAAGCTTACTCTATTTGCAGATCTTCTATTTCCAGAGCGAATAAAAATGGGTTTGCGAAGGTAACATCGAAAAAGGCGGTTTCCTTGGCCACGAGTAATACCTATGCAGAAGAATTAGTTTGACATGATTGGATAAGACCGACCGGACACTGAGACCTACGCTTTTACCGAGATCCTTCTTGGCAATTTTTCCTTTGTCTGCAAACGGATTATACAGAAAAGGGTCCTTCGCTTGCGTGCTATCAGCCGCCACGCCGCCGTCCAGCAGCGAGCGTGGATGTGGATACGGGATCTCGGTCAGACCCTGCCTGAATCAAACAAATTGTGTCTTAGTGCTTTAGGAATGCTAACATGTGTACCGGGCCCAAGCGCACCTGACGATCTCGATACGCCGAACGATAGGAACACGACAAGAATCCGCGGGAGCGAGGGGTGGGATAGTATGGTTGATGCTGGCTGCTTTCAGCGACTCCATCACGTCCGTTTGCTCCATCTCGCTAAGATGTCGATGTAGTCTCTGCAGTAGTCGAAGACCACGTGCAACGACATCGTGGTGAGCTGGTCATGGAGATGCAATGCATCAGGTTTCGATATCCCTACAATGTCAACAGGAGCTTGACATACCTCCGCAAGCGTCAGCGATGTCCACAAACTCTTTGAGACAATCGATCTGCAGGTCGGGCCAGCCGTGCTTCACCCGCGATTTCCGTATCCGTCGCGTTGACGCCTCCTCGATCGGTGCATCCAGATCCTGTTCATCAAAGTAGTCATCGACCCATGACTCGTCATCATCGTCAAAGACAGCCTTTGGGCCTTCCCGTCCGGCTTCTTGGTTTATTCGTTCGTCAAGGGACGGGGTCCTGCCGGCACCGTAAGCGGCGCAGACGTTTCGCATGCACTCCAGCAATCCAGCGGCCTCTGGTGTCGCGATAGGAGGCAACGTTTCCGTCTCTGAGATCTCCGGTAACGATCCCATACGTCCAGCGGGCCGCGATGATCCCCTGATATTGGCAGCAAGTAACAAAGCTGTTTGTCGCAGAAAAAACCCATGCTTCTTCTTATGGCCTACAAGAGCATACGCTGTAGTGATAGCGGTGACGCAACGGATCTGATCCGAAAGAGTAAGAAACTCGATTCCCGAAGCCCAGCCTTTCATAGCCCAAGATGAAACATCGACTCGCGAGGCGCCCAGTCCTCCATGTAAAATGATACGGTCCTTGTCCGAAGCGGGACCAGGGATACTCCCTGCCCCGGTAGTATTGCCCGTAGTGCCACCGGTACGAGCTGACTGTAAGCCCATGTTTGAAGCAATGTCGGCAATGCCCTTGCTCTCTGGGGTGAACAGAAGAACGCCTGCACCATTCGTGATAGGCCCGTTGAATTTGCAGCGCCACATGGCTGCAAGGAACTTGGACATGAACAAGCATCCCTGGATCTGCATGTACGGGTAGTTTCCGGGCTGGCCGGCTTGATATGACCGCTCGTACAAAGAGACGATTTCCCGGTATCGCTCTGGGATGTCGCAGATTAGCATCCGGAATTGCGGGTGAGAGCGAGCGGCCTGAAACAAGGTTCTATAGGTAGGCGGCTTGATAGGTTGACGAGTTAAGGACGCTGGAAGGTCCTCATCCGATTCTGGAGTGTTTTGGTCACTACCTTCAGATGGCGGCTGTCAATGATAAAACCCGTTAGTGACATGATTGTGTGCAAGTGCAAAAAAGTCCTACCCAGACTCCAGTCTTGGGCAATACGGAAAGAATCAGGGCACAATAGTATGATTCCATTGTGGCGGCTTGCCATTGATAATCGCTGGCAGCTTTCATCGCCTCCATTGCGACCAAGTAGCTGCTCGTAAGCGTTAGCAAGCGGTAAGCTAGCCTGACCCCTGGCTTTCGAGTTCCTCACCTGCTAATGGCAAGATCTATCCTTCCGGCCAAAAGAAACAGGTCGCCAACAATTTTCTGTGCTCTTGCTGGTGTTCGCTTTTTAGTTTTGTCAGGAGCAAACAAACTGCCTAGCATGGACGCGGTGGAATCCTGCGATACGAGCGTAGCGATCGAGTTTTCGCGCGTAGCTGATGGCAGCCCTCCGGAAATGTTGTGCGGGCTCTGGGTGGAAGCAGATTGCGCTCCCCCAGGACTGAATGGGGATGAAGCGACCATTGGCGACGGAGCTGCGGAGGTGACTAGCGCGCCGATTGGCGAAGACATCATAGGACCATTGATCATAGGTCTTTTCTCCGCATGCGTAGCCTACAGTTCAAGTCAATGAGATGGCGTCCAACAGCGTGCAGACCAGCCTGCCACGCACCATATTGCCGAATGCGACCAGGAGCTCATTTGCAAGGTCGTTCATCTGCGTCATCAAGTAGAAAGATAGCTTCTTGGGGTCATCAGGAATCATTATGCAGCCCCTCGTGTCATCCGCTTGCTGCTCGGTGGGCTCAAATGCAAAGCATCGGGATGCGAGCACCGACGGATATCGCGTCAAGATGCTCTGAAATCGTTTGAAACCATCACCGATGCTAGGGATCTGCTGGCAGTGCATTACTCCAATCACCTAGTGACCTGAGGTATCAGCCGGCTTGGTCATCACCGTTCGCGGTCGCATTTGGAACGTACCGCCACGACCTGCCTCCACGGCTGCATCTCTTCCAAAGGAATATGCTCCCTGTCATAGAAAGTCACATAGTTCATGTGAAGAAATCCCTCATGCTCGTACATCTGTTGCGTGTACTTTGCTACACCCGAGATTTGCACGTCTGTGAGCCTGAGTAGGGGGTTGCGGGCCTGCGGTGTCCTTCCAGCCACATACACTGCGATTTTGTCAAGTCTGGCTTCGTCAAGTCGGTGGTCGAAACGACGGCGAACTCTGATATGATCTCTACATATTTCCGAAAAGTCTCCTGGCGGATTGGATGGATAGGCACAAGGAGGACACGGACTTGACTTGGGCGAAGGAGATCAACCGGAAGCAGAGCCACGGACATTACGCCTTCGATCAAGTACACGAGGTTCTCGATATATGAACTTCGCGCAGGTTACGGGTGCTGTGAATAGTCCTTTTGACAAGGAAGGCGGCAATGCTACACGGCAATCCCTTCGTGATGACCGAAGATGGCAGCGCCGCCGGCACCACCCGCTCTAAAAGTCCGAATCGGTGAGCCGACACAAGACTAGGATGGTTGGACGATGGCGAGGACGAGGATAAGCTGCTGCCCTATCGAGGTTGACTGCGGTACCGCTGAAGACCTTTCTCTTGAGAGGTAATATTTCGGCTGGCAATTGGAAGCCTTGCGCCTTTGCGGTGATGTCCTTCACGCGTAAGAGGGCTGGGGGCTATGCCCTTCCATTCGCCTGAACCCTAATGCAGGCTGTAAGAACCCTAGATCGGCGTGGAAAGTGAACCTCGAACGGCGTTCAACCCAACGCGGAGATCGTGGGAGACGAAGGAAGACCTCGGCGAATAGTTGTGCATCAGAACCAACCATTCCACGTCGTGCAGTCAGCCTTATCGCATCTACTGGAACGCCAGAGTCTCGCCAGTACCACTCACCTTCTATCGACGAATGGACAACTTCCTTCCCGGCTCCGCCAGTCTGGTAGACTGCGTAGACAGTAAGCCAGAGCAGACACCTCAAAGCCCATGCGAGAGCGACACCGGACAATTCAACTTGTTCCAAATGCAGAAAAGCTACTGGTGATACTTCGAGACGGGCGGAAACTCATTGGATGGCTGAGGTCATATGACCAATTCGGTGAGTGTGCTGTTGTGTCCGAGCTGCGATAGCTCTCTGGTTTGAACCCGAGCCTTCATTCTTGATCTCGTGCGTCGTGATTTGGTGCTCGCTCTTACATACGTCTGCAGCGAATCTGGTGCTCCAAGACACGGTGGAGCGTACATACATCGGCACGACATACGGGGAAGCATACCGGGGAATGTTCGTAATAAGAGGAGAAAACGTTGTGCTTCTCGGAGAGATTGTGAGTGGTTCCGGAGCCCGTGGTTCCCTGCTGGCCAAGCTGTCCTGACTGCCTTTGCACTTTTGCAGGACAAAGAGAAGGAGGCCGCAGCAGCCTCAACATTACAACAGATACCAGTGGACGCAGCCCGGGAAGCGCAAAAGGCGGAAGCGGAGCGACGTAAAGCTCGTGAAAAGATTCAGAAGCGGATCTTGCACGACCGTGGGTTCAGCGTGGACGTCCTGGAGCAACATGATCAGTATTGAGGAAGACCTCTTCAGTTATCTTGCTCGACTCTTCACCTCCTTTTCCTTTCACCGCACTTTTGGTTTTGCTCGCTGCCGTTCTATAGCCTCGGGTCAACAATACAACAGTACCTTGGCTTTTCGACGGAAACCCTTCGACAGCCATCGCCCCGAAACGGCCGTGGGCCATGTTGGAGCAGCTGATGACCACGTCCTTCATGCCTCACCCTTTCCTTTGCGCAAGCACTTATGTGGTTCACACAAGGCTCCATGCTGAAGCAGCCACTGACAGCACGGCTTCCTTTCTTCTGCATCGCCTTCCGCATCGCATTCGGCAGCGCTCCGGCGCTGGTTCCGCGGCCCGGCCACAGGTTGCATCGCCAGTACAGAAGGATCCACCGGACCACCTCCCACAGCAGCGGTCAGTCTAACACAATGCTCTCAATCTTTGCCGGGCGTGATGTTGGTATTAAGGTGATTTGGCCATCACGCGGAACCCTTTTTTCGTTTTTGCCATTGTTTTCCCCCGGTGAGGATATCTGACAGTGCTAGTGCTGGCCCCCTTACGTGCAATGTCGTGCGTCTGTAACGTGTGTATCTCATTGGGCCTTCCGATAGGCTGCAATGGAAGGGATACAGGCCGTTCTTTTCCAGCAGAACCGATGCACGCTGCAAAACATATGCTTTAACAACCGCCGGTACCGATCGAGTTGCCACAGCGATCTGGACTTCCCGGGCGGCTCATGTAGAAGCAAAGCAGCAAGAATGGATTAAGCTTCGATAGTCCACATGCGAAGAACTTATTTTGGGCGGAACGTGGCGTACAGTTTCGCGCATTCATGTGTCTTTGTCAGCACCGTGCCAGGCATCAATATCATCCATCTCTTTGATCCCGCAGAGCTCGAGGGTTTACAAAGGGCCCAGCTTAGCGAGCGAAGAGATAAAGCCAGATCTGAGAGGCGGCCAGCTCATAATGTGGACATCGTTACCAGGAAAACCCTACACGAAATAACTGTTTTACCATAAGCACCACAATCAGCGATGGAGGTCCACGACGATACACGTTCGCGGGAATCTAGTGTAGACAACCGCCTGGCGTTACGCAAATTCCCACGAATCGGTGGAGACTGGGAAACGACGCCACGAAGTGTCAGTTCCCTCTCGCCAAGTCCATGTCCCAGTCCCGGGCTCTCACCTGTCGACGGGATCCTACCCAACTGTCCGGCGCGACGATCGAGCACGGTATCGGACGCGAGTCTGCATTATGTCCTGCCACCAAACTCTTTGGCATTCACATCTCCGACAGCGTCGAAGCTGTCGGTCGACCTGGGGCGGCTGGATGAGTCTGCCCGCGAGGACGTGCTTTCGCCTATAGTCGAGAGCGGATCGGGAAGCGAGATTGGGGCGAGGACGACTCTATCGCCATTATCGAGTGAGGTGCCGGTCGATGACACGGCTGATGAGACGAGGTCTTCGGTTGGGGACTTTCTTCAACCGGCAACGTACATTTTCAGCGCGGCGTTCTCGACCCACGGACGGAAAAATACGCTCATCAAGCGGTTGTTCCACAAAACAGAGGCAACGGAGATGCCTCATGAAATCATCGTGGGACGAAGCGCTGCGGGTGGATATGTGACGTGGGATGGGAGGGGAAGTCATGCTCTTCGAAAGGCGGACGAGGTCGACAAGGCTAATGGCCACTCCGACGACAGCAGTGTCGAAAGCGATGAGGAGGAGGATGACAATCCATCGCGTCCCGTCGCAAAAAGCAATAGCGCTGATCTGGATCACACGCCCGAAGTAGTCGAGTCGGATAAGGAGGGCTCGAAGGAGTGCCCTGAGGCAGGACGATCGAAAGAGGAGGTGCACGAGTACATTCATCTCCTCCATTACCCAGGTTCTCAGCACAGTGATCACGCCCGCACCAGTCTCTCACGGACCCGGAAGAAGGATCATCTGATCGATAAACTCTTCCACCGACGCACGGGAGAGGAGCGCGGACGAAAACGAGATAGGGTTGCCAAGTGCAGCGAGTCGGACACCTCGGCCGCTCAGAGTCAAACCAACTCACCGACAAGAGAGAATTCTTCGACGACCGATCCAACCTTCCTACCAGTGATTGTACAGGACAAACACATCGTGGCCTCCCCTACACCACATACTGGATCCGGCCTCCTCAACTTCCTCCACGTCACGGGACGAGGTCGCTCCAATTCGTCAGCGAGATCCTCTGTGACTACCGCCCCATCTTACGGTGCTTCTTCCAACGCAGCGGAGGAGTCGCATGCCGGGAAAGGATATCTCAACGATCTTTTTGGAACTCACAGACGACGTGGTCCTTCGTCCACCCGTGGCGGTCAGGAGAGTGATTCCGATTCGATAGCTGGAGGAACGTCCACACCGGGTGGCACATTGCATCGAAAACCGAGTCAGAAGACGCTACAGAGGAGTCCGAGCGAGTCAAGCATGGCGGAAAAGTATGGCAAAATCGGGAAAAACGACGTCCTTGGAAAAGGAGCAAACGCAGTCGTCCGACTGGTGAGTCCATCTCATAGACGGCATTCCCTGCCGCTTGCTTGATCGACTCTATGCCGTTTCTGATTGCCTTTTCTCTAGGCTCACAAGAGCGACGCCGCACATCCGGAACAGGCCGAGGCAAGATTCGCCGTGAAGGAGTTCCGGAAACGAAGAAAGGGGGAGACGCAGCGGGATTACATCAAGAAGCTGATTGCGGAGTTTTGCATAAGGTATAGAAGCAACCAATCGCTCTTTGCTGGACGAGCGCCAAGTCTTTGAAACTGACTGCCCACCAACCTTCGAAAGCTCCAATATGCATCATGAGAATGTGATTCAAACTGTCGATCTGATTCAGGACGAGGTGAGCTATCCGGGCCGCATCTTTTTTCAACAGAGTTCACTTCTGACCTTCCATGTCTCAGCGAGAGCGGTGGTGCGAGGTTATGGAGTACATGCCTGGAGGAGATCTCTATACCTTGATCGCTGGTGGTGGATTGACGGACCCCGAGGAGAAGGCGTGTCTGTTCAAGCAGCTGATAACAGGAGTTCAATACCTGCACTCGGTTGGTGTGGCGCATCGAGACTTGAAGCCAGAAAACCTGCTGCTGGACGAGAAGGAGCAGATCTTGAAGATCACAGACTTTGGTGAGCACTGATTTTTGGACAGCGTTTCCTTGCCGCGATCCAAGCAATCTCTAACCGGATCGTCTCTCCCTGCGCTCCCTGCTCGCAGGCGTCTCGGAAGTGTTTCGGACGTGCTTTGAAAAGTCACCTCGAAAGGCGTCTGGGGTATGCGGCAGCGAGCCGTACATTGCACCGGAGGAGTGGGGATCACCTGGGGGCTACGATGCGACGAAGGCCGACGTCTGGGCCTGCGGGATCATCTTGTTCACGCTCCTGCAAGCGACCATTCCATGGTCAGCAGCTCGGCCGACGGATCCAAACTACGCAAAGTACTCGGCCTTCCGGACCGCCTCGAGTCCGACCGTCACGCACGGGTACGGACCGTTCGACAGGGCCGCACCGGGACCGAGGACGTTGATCTACAAGATGCTGGACCCGGATCCAACGAAACGATGGAGCGCCGACGAACTCGCAGCCGAGCCCTGGTTCGTAGCGGTTCAGGCATGCCGTGCTGGGGCCATCAAGCACAAGCATAGATCGTGAACGACCCAGCCCATGCGCGCACCCATCTGCTTCTTGTATATACAGAAGAGCATGCCCTTTGCACTCCTGAAATTTCTCGCATCCTCTCTGGCGCGTTCCGCGCTCTTTGCTCATTATATTTTTTTCAATCTGAGTTGTCGCTACTGGTTCCATGGGACGCCCCAGGGATAAAGGAGCAAAGTGAGAGCGGGCTTCAAGTCGCTCTAATTCTAAATGCTTCAGTGCCTCAAGTTACACCTGGGCTGGCCATGTAGACAGTAGTAGTCTGGTATGGTCTCTCATCCTCCACGGGGACACGTGTGGTGTCAGAAGGCGACGAGAGGCGACGGTTTTTGCTGTGACGTTTCTTCCCCACCACCACCACCACTCACCCCCCCCACTCTCACTCTCTCTGAACACCCACGAACCTTCCCGACAAGCAGCCATTCCCCACTGTACGCTCTCCACGTCCGACGCACGACCCTAGAGCCAACTCCTGCTACTGGTACTCTGCCTCCGAAGCCTACCCATCACTACCGCCTGTTCTCTCCGGTGGACCTCCCGCCATCCAATTGTCCGTCCCTCTCTCGTCACCTGTCACCTCGTTCTGCACCACAACATTCTCTGCTCCTTTCCGTCTCGTGCCCTTTCCCTCGAAGGCATCTCATTCTCTGCATCTTCCTGTTCTTCTCCTCGTCTGCTTCTTTGAATACCGCTTGGGACGCACTCCTTCCTGGGGTGGGGAACTCTTCTCTTTGAACAACTCCCCCCGTGAAACTGCATTTCCTGTTGGTATACCACGACTTTTTGGCCTGCCTTCGTCGTCCATAGGGACGCGCACGCCTGCATACGCATCCAGTCGGACGCACTCGCCGCCATCCGCTTCGTCCTTCCAAAGCCTCTCATTGCCTCCTAGGGGGAACCCATAACCCAGCTGCGCTTCAAGTGAACTGGTCCTTGAGAAGCCGGCCATATGTCCCACAGCTACCGTGGGAAGATGAACAGCAATGCAAGCGAGTTCGTACCGTCCTCGTCCTCTTCGGGCACCGGCAGTGCGGGAGGAAGCGGAGGACCGGCCGGGTGGAAGAATCCCGTCAGCGGAAACAGTCGCGGAGGTCAAGGTGAGCGGAGGAATGAGACCGTTTCTTCTCCTGCCACGAGCAGGGGCGGGAAGGACAAAACAAACCTGGGAAACGAGCTCCGGCGCTGACACCGGCTGGCGCCGCTTCTTAGGCTCGCAGGCACGTCCTCGGAAGCAGGAACAGCGGAAGCAGGACAGACGTGGATCACGAAGCCACCAGGTTGTGCCCGCCTATGCCAACGACTATCAGCAAGAAGATGGACAGCTCTACCAGACCGCCAACAAACGCGGTCAGATCAGTCTGAACCATCTCCTCAGCTTTCAAATGCCACCGCGACAGCTGCCCTCCGCGAACCGGAGCGTGCGCCGCAAGAGCAGCGTCTACTACGAACCTTACAACAAGGAGAGATTCGTCAATGCAAAGTGAGAGAGTGCATCAGAATCTTGCTTAGGAGGCCTGGATCCCTTATCGTTGTTCCTTTCAGCTTTCGTTTCATCATGGACGATCGAGGAGATTACACGGTCAATGTGTTTGATCCGGACGTGGTCGTGAATTGGAAGGACATCGTCCAGGCCGTGAGTGGGCGGATGTCATGCGAAGCGGGTGGTGCATACCGGAGGTGCTTATGTCCAGCCTATTTTTCAGATCGTACCCATAACAAAGCCTGCCGGATGCCCCATCTGCCTCTCGCCACCTATGGCTCCGAAGGTCACAAAGTGCGGACACGTCTACTGCTGGCCGTGTATCACCCACTACCTGCAGCTGGGAGAAAACAAGTGGAGAAAGTGTCCGATCTGTTACGATGCGATCTACGCAAAGGACTTGAAGTCTGCACGCTTCTCCCTGCTGCAGGAAGTCGGAAAGGCCACCACCAGCAAACCCGCAAAGGTCAAAATGGTCTTGATGAAACGGGCAATCGTAAGTCATGAGTCTCTTCCCTCTGCGTTTTGCTGCCGCACGAGTGCTCAAGCTTACTTCACAGAACTCGACCATCGCTCTTCCTCGAGCCGGATATGATACATGGGCTGCGAATGGAAGGGAACGACCGCCACTGGTGAACAATGCGAACGCGGTGCCATACGCCAAACTCTTGCTCTCGACGCCAGAGTATCTGCAAACGGAGATTCTGCTCCGGGAGCAGGACCAGCTGAGGCAGCTGCTGAAAGAGGCATCTGCTGAAGAGGCTGTCGCCAAAGCGATGGCTGGAGCGCGGTTGATGGAATCTCATGCCGCGATGGGTAGCGAGCGACCTTTCATCGAGACTGCGCTGCGGGAGGTCAAGGTACATTTGTGCTCCTGACTTTTGACCTGAGTTCTAGATGGCTCACATTTTTGTAGGAAAACTTGGAGGCGTTGCAGAAGAGCGGGCGCGTTGGTACAGGGAAGGGCTCGGTCCTCGAGAAATCCGCCCCGGAAGTTGCGCAACCTGCCATCTGGAGCGAGCAAAAGCTCCTTGCCGATGCGGCCAAGTTTCAGTCAAAGAAACAGGCCGAGGGTGGATTCGAGACAGCCTTCTCTGACGACGAGGAACCGACTATCACTAACGCGAAGGCACCTAGTGGACCGCCACTTGACACCCTCCTTCCACGTCTTGAACCCGTCGATAGCGCCGATCACAACTCTACTGCTGCCACCTCCGAGCGCAAGAAGAAGTTGTCGAACCCTGCCCAGCCTCCGTCGGATGGCTTGTACTACTTCTACCAGTCGGTGGACGGGCAACATCTGTACCTGCATCCCCTCGACATCAAGGTATTGAAGTTCGAGTACGAACAATACAGCAAAATGCCCAATATCATCGAGGTCGACGTCATCAAAGCGCAGGAGAGTACCATGAACGAGGACCTTCGGAAACGTTGCCGGTATCTGGGACATGTCCCCCTTAGCTGCGATGTCACCTTCTGTGAGGTGGATCACAAGAATCTCGTGCGGGAGGACACGAGACAAGCCTTTGACAGTACGTCATCATTTCTTAGTCTCGCTAGCGACGGTAGCTCATCGTGCTCACATTTGTTCTTTCTTGCCCTTTCCAGAGGAACTCACGCAACGCAGCAATCGTTTCAAAGCGGCGGAACGAAAGGACAAGCAGGAACGCGAACAGAACGGACGGATCGGCAAGTCGATGGGATTCTCGGACACGGACGCCTCGGCATCGGCGACCCTGTCCTCGAGCTGGGAAGCCGACTACGCCGCCCAGTTCCCGACCACGGCCGCCATCATGCCCCCCGTGTCGTCATCGTACTCTGACACGGCGTCCCACAGTTCCGTCTCCCCGCCACTACGTCCCACGGACAATCCATCCCCCGTCGGCTCCTGGTCCGCGGCCCCGACCTCGTCCTTTGCGAGGATCGCCGCCACGTCGTCGTCTTCCGGCGCGGTGCCGTGGACGAGACGGCCGAAGCCTCGCGGAGGGGCGTGGGGAGGGAACGGCGGGAGCGAAGACGATGACGAGTACGACATCGAAGGGTTTCAAGGATGGACGCTGGACTTTGAGGAAGCGGTGATGTGTGACGATCGCTTGGCTACAAGAGGGGGAGGCAACGCGGGGATCGTTGGCGCGGGATCGGGAACTGCGACGGGAGGAGGTGGGGGTGCTGGTGGTGCTGGCAAGGGTCGGGCGAAGAAGGCTAAGAAGGTGACCCTTGTCACCAACGGTGGGAACCGGGGTCGTCAATGACTGGGGCTTTTTTTTGTCTCTTGCCCTTGTCGTGGTTCAATTTGTATGGGGTGCTCGATAAATCTGAGTTATATATCGCATTCGGATCTTTGGGGTGACGTTGACATGCTTCAAAGGTACGCCAGACTTGAAAGCTCCATCATCACTCTCTCCTGCGGTATAGAGTAGTTATACATTTTGCTTATACTTGCATCCGGATGGATTCGCAATTTGTTCGAATACTAGACCGCTTCTACAACGGCGGGCCGTCCGAATTTCATAAAAGTGAATTTATTTTACTTTGGGAAAAATATCGAGTCCTCCTGGGAAGAAGATGGTGGCCTAAGAGGCCGCTTTGAGGTAGAAGATCCATTGGACCTTGTGGCCGCGACGACCAAGCCTTGGATTGCGACCTGGTCGGCGCGGCCGCCGATATGTCCCTTGTCAGGGCATCCGACTTGTCCTTGTGGCGGGAGGTTCCGCTCCCGCTGCTTTCGTCCTTGTCGCTTTTCTCAGCGTCCTTCGACGCCGACCACGGCGAGAACGGCTTGTATGTGATGGAGATTTCGGTGGTCTTCTTGGCTCCAATCGTCTCTGATCTCTTGACAGAGAAGGATGGATTGTCCTGTGGGAAAGCACCGAGATCAGTACCGGGCGGGTGGTTGAACAGATCGTGCAGAGCAAAGGGGTTTCGACTCACCGCCGTGAAGTTGAAAGCTGCCGACGAGTTGAACACGATGCGGAACGGGAGGATGGATCGCGAGCCAGCCTTGATCGCGATCGGGCCTTGTGGTCTCGGTGCGATCGAATGACCAAAGAGCGGGCAGACAAAGTCGCCTCCGGTCGCTGAGCTGACAACCAACTGTGTGCGTGCGTCTCCGAGACGAGATGGCTCACAAGTGACGTCCAGGGAAACTTCAACCCCGCTGTTGGTGGCTAGCGTAGAGAAAGTGTGAGCCACTTGCAGTAGTGCAGGCTCGTGAAAATCCTATTGCAACATACCTGCGGGCGCCATCACAGTTTTCTCCACAGAGAAGTCGGGACTGTCAAGTTTGCACACATATTCGGTCTTTGCCTTGGCAAAGCTCAAGAAGCGGAAGGTCTGCGTTCGGTTTCCGCCCAGTCCGACCTTGTAATGAAGACTGCGCTCAGATCCAGCTGCGTTGGCGATCAGCTTCAGATCATACTGGTAGACACCCAGCTCGCCGGACTGGAGGGTCAGATGGGACACCGTTTCGCGCGCTTGCAGCGGAAGGAAGTCAATTGAAAGGGCCACATCGGTCCTGGAATGCACAATGGAGAGTTAGGCAAAAATCATCAAACAAATACATCGAAGCAAACAGAACGTACTTGGGCTGCACGGTCAGCGAATGAGGCATCGTGATATCCGGAGAGGTGCAAGCAAAGGTCACCGGGGTAGGAAGAGGATTGCTGGCGATTTCCCTTGTGATACTCTGGCGAACTGTAGTGTTGAATTCGTGCACTGCCATGACACCCGCTGAGGTGCTTCTAATCGTGAGGTTGCAGAACAGGAACTCCTGGGATGCCTCGTTCCGGAAGGTGACTTTAACACTCGTGACTCCTTCCTTGAAAGCGTAAAATGACAGCTTATAGTCTTTGCTCAAAAGAGCGGGGAGATCCATGTACTCGTGTCCCTTGATAATGACGCTGGGATCCGGCTTGGCGAGTTCCCCGGTCATCTTTACCCTTTGCGGTCGCTTGAGCCAGTTTGCTACCGGCAGGACCTCCGTGTACTGAGTCTTGGAAGGCACGTCCCGCGTAATGTTTCCGGCTGGAGAAGGCTTGTCCGCAATTCCATACAGCTTGCAAAGCATCCCGCTACCGTCTGGCAACGGGAAGAAGACTGAACCCTCATGACGACTAGCATCGCCGACGCCAACCATCTCAAGAGGCGTAAAGGTGATCTCGGAGGCCTTGCTCTGGCCAGGTTCGATGTCAATCATCTCATGACCTGTCCAAAGGTCGTTGTCGATGATCGGGCGGACGTGCCAGTGTGTGCTACTCTTGTTCGTCACCGGGATTGTTTTCGATTCCGACTGCCTGACAGGAATCATAAACTTCAGGATCTCGTTCTGCACCGGCGGCGGTACGCCCATTCCGCTTAGAGTGAGAGAAAGCGGTTGGATGCTATCAAATTTATAGCCGAGATTTTCGATGAGAAACTGACGAGTCGCTTTGGTTCCGTGCACCAGCGCACCAGAATTCAAGTCTCGCACTGGCATGATGCTAAATTTGCTGAAAACCGCGGGCGCCGAGCGCCTGACTGGGAGGACTGCCGTGACTTCTGATGTTGTCGGTTCGAAAAACTGACGTTTGCAAGACATGCTATCCTTGATGTAAGGCTCCTTAGCGCTTTTGAAGACTTGCTGGACCTGGAACGGCTTTTCCGAGGGCTGAATGATCCCCTGCTGTGGTGCCACCTTGAAGATATCGCCGTGCTCTTTTGAATCGAACACAAATCGGTAGCCGACTTCGTATTTGCCCTTATTACGGAAAGTGCACTGTGGCTTCCCTTCTTCGTAGACCTTGATTACCCCGAAGTCGAGACCTTCGTATCCTTTTGGGAAGTGAAGATCAACTGCGATGTCGTCCGCTTCCGCAGTGACAACTATAGGGAGATCTTGAACCACGCCGCCTACTTTCTCGGTATCGCTGACCTCAAGTTTCAAATTTTTTTTGATGACGACTGGCTTGATTCCCTTAACATCCGCAGATACAACACATTCTTGAGCCGGTTCCAAAATCCCTTCCAGAGGGGATACTTGAAATTCCTCTCCATGCAGCTCGGCACCTGCAAGCTTCCAAGCTATAGGAAGCAGCGTACTGTTCTTGAATTTCACCTCCCGTTTCTCAGACTTTCCAAGAAAGAGCAAAGCGGCTGCAGCTAAGGAGCTGCAAAACACGAGAAAGAGCGCGCAGATTACGATCGGTTTTGCCTTTTGTTTCATCAGGGCCAGGGCCGATGCCAGCAAAGTAAAGTTGGCCGCCTGCCCCCGCAATTGCAGAGCCGGATCAAAGCTGGTTGCTTTCTTATCCACTTCGAGCTCGGGCTTTACTCCGAGACAGCTGATCTTGGAGAGAACAGGTTCTGGGTTGTCTTTCACGCAGAAGAGCACAGCATCTTCAAAATCGCTAGCGGTTTTTGGATATGGCCAAACGGAAAGAATCATTGATTGCCCTGAGGCAAGATGGATGGTTGAAGGTTCTGAGAAGAGCACTTCCGACTTGACGTCATTGCGTAAAGAGACGCCGACTTTGATCTCTTGCTTTCCCGGATTGGTGATATTTATGAGTGCACGGTTCTCAGGGAACCTGTCTTGGTACTTTTCCCGAGACCTGCTGTTGAGGAGCGGACCGAACTTATAGGTTGCTGTTGCGGCGATGTACTCGCCGTGGACATTAGCTTTCTCCTCCTTGGTACGCCGTATCCTCGCGAATACTCGTTTGGGATCAGAAGCAATTGCTGCGTATTGGCAATACTTCAGCTGCGTAGGCTGCTCGACCCGTTCTGGGGGGAATGAAATAATCTGCTCGGTGTACATATCAGGTATGCCCTCTTTTGGTTCTTCCCCGTCATCTGCAGGTTTCAGGGAAGGGATATACTCCGCCATCGCCTTGAAGATAGATTCTTCATCCAAATATGCATTGATCTCTACTAGGTAGCGACTAGCTCCTTCATCAAGCAGATGGGGCTCGCCTTTCGCGACAGGTCCCCCACCAGGTAGTTGCTCTAGTGGAGCCGTCGCAATAAGTTTTGCATTCTTTTGCCATTTTTTGTCTACATGAGGTGCGCCAGCGACAGCGCGATGAGCAACAGGCTTTTCACCTTCTCGCAGAACGGCGACAATAGCCTCCAATGTAGAACTGTAGCTGTCCACGCGCCGGTAAGTGCTCTCGTTCTGGAAGAGTTCACCGCCTTCGGTGAGAGTGCATTGGGGAGAAAGATCGTCGCCGGGTTCGCGTTCCTGCCGCTCCCCGGCTTCACTACGAGCTCGTTCAGATCCTTTCTTGGGACGATCCAGAGCATGGCGTTTTACTAGTTTTGGCGAGAGGGCTCCTGTTTTCAGTTCTCGCTCTGGGGCCAAAGGAGCGAAGGAAACGGATGATCCACGAAGCCGTGTTAGCTCGCCGCGAGGAAGCGGCGATGGAGGGAATTTTTCGATTTGCTCAGGTGCGCGAGTGCTGACAGGCGCACGCTTCTTCTTTGCTCGCGCACGCTCTTCTTCAGCCTTTCGCTCGTTTACTCTGAATGCTAGTTCTTCCTCCCAAAGCCTACGTTCCTGCTTCTTACGATCGAGCTGTTCCTTGACCAAACGACGATGTTTCGCAATCATGCGATCAAACTTGTCCCTTTCGACTTCCGTCATATGGGCGTAGTCTGTTTCGGAGACTTCCTGTAGAGACGAAAGGTCTGGATCCTTTTCCACTCCGGATCGTTGAGGGTTTGCTTCTCTATCTCGGATGTGCAATGCATCCGCTGTGAGGTTGAAAACGAGGGGATGCCGACACTTTTCCGGGAGGGCCCGCAGAAGAGCTCGAAGGATCAGAGGCGTGCTTCCGTATCTGCTCTCGAGACCGTCGACAACAATTCCGCGAGCAAACTTGTTCATGCGTAGATGATTCTTGATAATCTCGGTGATGGTATCCTCTGGAATGGTGATCTGGGTGTCTGAGGGATCATGATACTCGCCTTGGCCAAGGTCACCGTCTGGCTGCTCTCCTGCGATTTGACTATGTCTAGGTCCATGACCGTGCATTTCTGCGCTCTCAGCAAAACCAGCAGCACTTTGTAAGCTTCTGTTCGGAACAGGGAGAGCAAGAGGTGCATGTGTGACCTCAATGATCTTGATGCCACTCGTGTCTGCTCTCAGATGCGCATCAATCGCTTCGTCTCGGTGGATATAACCAAGACTGTAGGTTTTGCAGATTCGTCTGACCTGAGATCTCCGTCCGGAAAATGGTAGTCCATGCAGAATAAAGTTCGGAATTGGCTCTCCCGCACTGGTTGATGATTGCGCTTCATACAACACTGGGATTGTAGCGGGAAGCGGAGCTGGCTGAGGGATGGGAAGAACAGCATAGGAGCGCCCGACCTTCGTTTGAGTCAAAGGAGCTCCGACGCCTAAAGTTGCTGATTCCAGAAGTTCTCCAACTCCACTTTGGATAGCGGCCTTTGTAGTAGCAATATCCCGTCCCGTTTTCTCCGCACGAATCTTTTGCAGTGCTAACTCTGTGACGCTTTCAGGCAAACCGCCTCCGAGCTTGCGTGGTGACATATAGGCTACTCCATTGACATATCCATCAAGATGGCGTAGTAGAGCTTCTTCTTCCAAATACTGCTTGTCAAACTCCACTGAGTACATCTCGACGGGGTGATCGCTAGGGTTTACCACAACGAAGTGACTGGTGATCCTTCGGAACAGGGTATCACGGGGCTCAACGTGAGTTTGTCCGGCTCGAACTCGATGCGGGGAAGGATGCCGTGGCCACGCACACGGAGTGGAGATAGCTTCGAGTTCATGTTGATGTTGAGGAAAATGGAATCGTCATATATCTTATCCTCCGATGGGACAAAGCGAACCGTTAAGATTGAGCTGTCGCCCGGTTCCAAAACTCTGGAGGATGGTACAACGTCGAAGTCTTCGAGCTTGCTGCGGACTTGCTTTGGTCGAACTGCTGCCGTTGTCGACGCAGAAGTGCCTTGCGCATTGGTGGTGATCAACCATTCGCACGGAGCCGGGTATGGATTCTGAAGTTTAACAGAGCCTGTTTTGCGAGCGCCACAAAGACCCTCGCCAAAGTCCAGTTCAGCGGTCGGAAGTGTCAGATCCGAAACGGTGATGGATGCGCAAAGGTGGATATCAATGGTTGGTCCGCCAGCCACTTTGACCGGAAGATCGACCTCAAAGCGTTCCGGCCGCCCGTTGTTATTTCGAGCCTGGAATGCGACCATGAACTCCGCTATTTCCTGAGCCGGAAGCGATCGGACTTTGTCAGGTTCGATGGTGAATCCAGTCCCGATAAGCATACTCTTGTCAAGTGTTAGAGTTAAGGGGTAATGACCCGTGTTCTTCAGTCTTACAGTCTCCTTCTTGAATGTGTTGCGGATCACATTGCCGAAATCACAGATGTAGTTGGAAAGCCGGACGAGTGAGCTCTCACTCAAGGTAAGTGTATTCTTTTTGTCACTCGCTTTCATCTGCTGACTCTTGTGGAAAAGGAATGGAGAGCCAATGAATCGACCTTTGGGTTGGGGTGGAAGCTTAGTCCTCGTGTCTTCGTTGATACGAGCAAGAAGCTCCAGGGTTTTCTCTCTCAAAAGCAAGCTGTCCGCACATTCTTCTACTTCGGCATCGACAACTCGTGTTTCTACAGCCGGTGTTGTACTCTTTGGCTTCTTGCCAGCGCCAGCGGTTGCCTTTAGTTTGGCGACGTGTGCCTCATATTTCTCGTCCGCAATGCGCGGGATGTTCAGTCCGATTCGCGGGAACGTCCCTCTTCCCGTGACGCGAATACGGAGAGGTTCAATCTGCACAACAAAGATGTCGTCGATTGCTTCTGGCACTCAATGCAACTCCGTACAGATATCTTCTGACGAGACTTTGGTGATAGGGTACCCGATGCCGGTGAAAGAGTGACCTTTCGTTGAAGCGAGGACAAAGGCAGTAGCAAAGCGCTGAAGTCGAAGCTGACTCTCCCAGCGTTGATGAGTGTGACAGCTTGCTCAACGACATCCTGGTAGGGTTGGATGCCAAAGTCCACTGTCTGACGATCGAGCTGATATTCAAATATAGCCACATCTCCGCGCATGAAGACTTCGTACTTCGGACCGCCCGAGACATCGCAGAT
This sequence comes from Thoreauomyces humboldtii, assembly GCA_027596035.1. NCBI lineage: Eukaryota > Fungi > Chytridiomycota > Chytridiomycetes > Spizellomycetales > Powellomycetaceae > Thoreauomyces > Thoreauomyces humboldtii. Next base: position 26,882 of record JADGJA010000020.1, read on the forward strand.
TGCCACAGCGTTAAACTTTCCGCAGACGTGGCCGGCGAACGTCGCCTCGATCATCTCACTTGGGAGTAGTGATCCGCGCATTGGGCGGATATCAATTACCTGTTGAAGCAGGGCTGGATCTCTGCCGCATGCAGAGCCATCCTGATCTTCTTCCACGTCTTGGAAGTACCACAAGTTGTATACTGGAAGAGGACTGTTGTTTGAGATGCCGAAGACCGTCTTCCGGTTGGTATTGTTGGCGCTGCAGCCATACGAGGTTTTGAAGCTAAGATTAGGGAAGGTCACTTCACTGTAGATCTGCACAACATCCTTCTGTGGATGCTCCGCGTAGCTGACAACAAGCGTTGCGTGTTCCTTCTTTGTGATCCGATCCCTGTAATACGGTGGGTCGTACGCGACCGTGACGGTGGCAGTGTCGCCAGGCTCCAGAGGCTCCTCAAATACCCTGGGAGTTACCGTGTACGCGCTCGGAGATTTGAAGGAAATTTGCAGAGGTAGGGTTGATGTGTTTTTCAGCTGAAGTTCTTCAAAGAGCTGAACGTACTCATCATCAGTCTCGTGAGCCGCAAAAAACTGTAAGGTAGCCGACTTCATCTTCATCAAAGGATTGATGGATTTTGCTGTGACCATTGCCGTGTGGACCTGACATCGTGTGGGATCTTTGTCCATAAAGCCCTGACACACAAGGTTCTTGCTCACTTCCATTGCTTTGCTTGAAAATCCTTTGACGGTCATTTCCTGGGATGTCCCAGGGTTCAGAGTGAAGCGGGCAGGGATTACTAAGACCGGCTCATAAGCAGCGATCTCCTTATCCGTCTTCTTGTCATCCAGGGACCAAATAAGTGTTTGAGGGCGGCGACCGCGATTGAACAGTGTAAAACTCTTGCTGCAAGGTCGACTGCTGAAGACATGACTGAAATTGATCCTGCTCAATTCGTTGTCATATGTGATAGTTGTTCCTTGTCCACGGGCTGCAAGGTGCACCTCATGTACGCTGCCAGCTTGTGTTGCAACTTTGACAATGTCCGTCAATTTCAACGAGTCGTCCAGATGCGCTGTGATCGTGAAATCGGCTTCTCTGCTTGGTGGGATACGCCCGGAGCAAGGGTGAACAGCAAAAACGGACGGCTCACTGACAGTGCGCAATAGGAGAGGGCGGAAATCAAGGAATCGTTTTTGAGAAGCAGAATCATGGGTACGTGCTTCAGCACGGGTATCTTTCCCCAGTTGAGTTCCGTAGCCGAAACAATGCCGAGGTCGAGGTCCGCAAGGCCGTGCGCGGTCTGGTTGATGGCAGTATCATGAGGGTGGTCGACCTTGGGCTCCCGGTCGTTGCGGGGGGTTGCTTCAACGATACCTTGCAGGCCCTAATGGTTGGCGTCGACATGGTGGACCACGTCGAGGGCCACGTCGAAGGAACGGGTCGCGCGTGGGAATTCTTCGACCGAACCGTTGCGGTCTCGCTCTTCGGCCTCCAAAGTGCCCAGGCCTGAGTCAAGAACAGAGTGGCGGACCACGCCGTGGTCGGCATGGGCAATGTGGAGGGAGGTCTCGTCAAGTAGGCCGCTTTCATCCTGCGCCTCATCAGCGGCAATGTCGTCCGTCGGGTGGAATGCCAAAGTGCGAAAGTCCTGGTGAACCACGCCGTGGTCGGCATGGGCATTATGGAAAGATGTTTCGTAGGCCGTGTGGAACAAAGGTTCGTCGACAAAGTGGCTCTGTTCCTGCTTGTGGTCGGAGTCAGCATCCTCGGGCGATTCGCCTTCCAAAGTGCTAACATCCTTGTAACGATCGGCATGGTTCACGCCGTGATCGGCATGGGCGTTGTGGTGGAAGGAAGTTTCGTCACGAAGGCGGATGTCAGGGGCAACGTAGTCCGGCGTATCAATGCGTGGGATAACGCTTTGATAGGAACGGCCGTGAATGGGCATGTGATCGTGCTCGGAGTGAACGACACGGTCCGTGCTGGTAGCCTACTGCTTCGAATTGATGTGTTCGACCACTTTACGACTAGCGTGATGGTTTGTCGTCTGTTCCTTCACGTAGTTCAGTTCGGGCTCCACGTCCGCCGCTACCTTCGATGACTCGACGTGGTGATATGCGCCGTTGTCAACATGGATGTGAGCAATGGAATGTTCGTCGTACTGAGGGACGTCAGCTTTCGTGATGGACTCGCCGTGGTGGACCACGCCGAGGTCCTTGTGAGTGGCGTCCGCGATGATGTTCGGCCCGATGCCATTGGCAGTGATGTCCATGACGATGGGGGTGTCCTCGTTCCCCCGAATAACCAAAAAGATCGGAAATTGAATTTCCCCAAGAAGCTTGATTTGAACCTGTACGTTGATTTGGACTTCAGAGTGGGGTTCAAGGATGCCTTCTCGGTTTGTGGAAGTGTTCTGGAAAACACTGCGAGCAGACTCTTCTTGCGCCTGAAGTGTGTATCGCGCCGGATAGTCTGTGTCGTTTTCAAGCACCACATAGCTGTCGTATGAATAGTTCAAGTAGGAATCGCCGTAGGCTAGGAGAGAGTTTTGAAGTTTGATAGCCGGCACAACGCTTTCTGCATAGATGGGGAGACGAGCAAGTTTGGAACCGACGGAATCGACGTCGACGATGATGCATGCGTTGTATGCTTTCACCGAATGAGGAAAAAATGTCACAGTCAAAGATTCTGAGTCCGCGGGGCTGATGGCTCTCTTGGACGGAACGACCGAGAACTCGGGCTCCCGCCCATTGTCGATTGAAGGAATCCGCAAGCCGTAAGTCATGGAAGCTTGCGATGTGTTAACCAGCTCGATCTGTCGCACGCTTTTAAAGCCGTAGGAGACTTTTTCAAAGTTTACATCTGGTACCGTGAAGTGGAAAGACGGTCCGACAACACAGCCCTTGATGCAGATCCTTAGAGGCTCTGGCCCACCTTCCAACCGCCAAATAAATTTTTTTGATATGTCTCCCATGACGTCCGGATGAAAGGTGATCTGAATGTTGTGCTGCTCCCCGACTGCCAGTTCACAGCGGTCGGGGCTGAACCGAAATTTCGGGCCGAAGAGAGATGTTGACGGGTCCAGTCCGTATGAGAGAGGAATATCGCCCCTGTTTTCCAGGACCACCTCGTATGTGTGAAGAATGTCAATAAAAATCTTTCGATGTCCAGAAGCTCGTAGGAGAAGCACGCCTTTGGCCCGTTTCCTTCCCCTTTGAGCTGTAAAGGGAGTCGCAGATCACGGCCAGCGACATCGCAGTAGACGGTCTGGACTGAACACCAGCTGCGGTGGGCTCAAAGAAAACATGAACCTCGATGGAGGAGGATGGCAAGATAGTCCCTTGTGCTGGCTCGATACGGAAAACTGAGTCATCAAATAGAAGCGGATCCTGCTCGATGTTCCGCTTCTCGTTCCGGAATTGCTGTGAGAGGAACGCTTGGCCCAAATCAGGGTCCTCTTCGCCCGGAGAAGCTAGCAATGCTGCTTTGCTCGCTTCTTCATTGCACGTAGGCGGTATGAGTCCTTTTCCGCTGCGGTTGCAAACTTATTCCATTTGAAGTCTGCCAAGATCTCGCTAGGGTTGAAGATTCTCATGGTTTTCTTTGATGCCAGCCCGATGAAGGTGTTGTCCATTATGAGTCCTGGCTTTTCCAGCTTGATGTGAGCGTTGTCGGCAAAGCCAGAAGCAGACATGTAGACACACTCTCCAGAATCGAAAGCCATCATGAGTCTATCAGTGAACTGGCCAATTCTCTGCAACGGACAACGTCTGTGAGCTTTAAAACAGTCTGAGAGCAAGACCCGCTAGAACTTACTGTGGGATGGAATTTCACATCAAACTGCATGGCCTCGCCAGCGCCAAGACTTCCTTCTTTGGGACTCAAGTTGATCGTCACCTGAAGTTGATCGTCACCTCATACTTGGTAAACGGCTGGTACGACTGAAGAACGACTGTCGAAGGAAACGGCTGGAATAGGGGCTTGTCGGAAGGTACCTGGCAAGGCTTGGATACTGCTTCGGGATCGTCGACAAGACTGATAATGCCAGGATGCCGTGTGCATTTCGAGCGATTCTTTCGGCGGCAGTAAGCGATCTTTCCTTGATATAGTGAGAGGGTGGTACCATCAAAAGGGACTCCGCCTTGTAGTTGGTGAGGGATGGGGGTGCGGTATTCATCTTTGTCGCGAGGTCGAGCGCAGCTTGAGCTGCCATGGCCTTTCGAACACCTGGTGGTGGACGCAGCTTTTGTCGCTGGCTCGTGGAAGTATGTACTGTGGGTTGTGATTGCACGGATGCCATGGTGTTTGATGTTTGTTTAGGAGGCGTCGGCAGCAGGGATGGTGGTGCGGTATTCGTCTTTGCCGCGAGGTCGAGCGCAGCTTGAGCTGCCATGGCCTTTCGAACACCTGGTGATGGACGTAGCTTTTGTCGCCGGCCTGTCGAAGTAGGTACTGTGGGTTGCGATTGCACGGATGCCATTGTGTTTGATGTTCGTTCAGAAAGCGTCGAAAACTGATCCGATGAGGGGTCACGGTTGAGCGCCTTGAGAGCCAGCTCGTAGGCGATTGAACAGGGGGGGGGGGCACAAGGAAGGACGAAAAATGATAGGGGACGTATATGAATGATATTTACAACCAGCCAGTGGGAAGTCTGTGGGAAGTCTGGTACGAGCTGGAGGTATGGAGGAGATGAGATGTGTGGGCGATCGTAGCAAGCGAAGTGAAAGCGCACGACTGCGCAAGGCGCGTTAGCAACCACAGGCTGTCCGAGAACGTGTCCGACAGGCTTTTGTCCTTCGGCATCTACCAGTACGATATAGGCCCTCCTGACAGGGCGAGCGGAGCTGGAGGCTCTGGAGGCCAAGGTCGAAGCGAGGTTTCAAGGCCAAGACACATCCCTCGTCCACCGTTCTGGGGTGGATTCCGCGTTATACCAGATAGGATAGAGTTCTGGGCCGGGCGGCCGTCTCGGCTGCACGACAGGATCGCGGACAGCCCATGATGCCCCGTGGAACGCTCGCAGGCTGCCCCTTTTCTACTGATACTTTCGGATTGATTGAGGTATAATACCTGCGGGGATAAGGACAACATGATAACTGCGAAGCATCGCTCGAGGTCATACCATAACGGGTCTCGACAGATGTTTATCAACTAGTAAAAATGATGCTTGGATTTACGGAACTCTCTAAGAGGATCATACGCCCTGCAATCGCTACGTAACGCCGTTTCAAAGCCGAACACGTTTCCGAGGCACCACGATCTCTGGTGAGCTCATGAAGCCAGCCTCGCTGTGCATGTTCTCCTTGTCCAATTCCGCACTGCCCCCGTCGTCGTCGTCGTCGTCGTCGGAACTGTGGTCGCTCTTCTCCGCACGCTTGGAAGGCGGAGGGGTGCTCTCACCGATGGAGGACTGTGTGCGTTTTGTGCCCCTTGCAGTCCGAGATAGATTGCTGTCCGTCGAGAGCGTTCTGCCACCTTGGTCAGGTTTCTCCACGTGTTTCTTTGCGGTAGGAGCAGGCCTACTCAGGGGCGCATGAATGGATTCGTCCCGTGCGTTCCTCTGTCCCAAGCCACGAGCACTATTTGGTTGTGCAGTTGTTTTGTTTCGGCTCTTGTACGTCGCGGAAGGTGTTGAAGAGGGTATCCGAGCCGACGGGGTACGTTCCGTGTCTTCTCCGGCATCATCTTCCATCCCATCTGAAGGCGCATCATTTGCCTCTGCCGCCTCCTCGTCCGCAGCGGCTCCGTCATCCTCATCTGCCTCATTGTAGCTTTTTTTGGCGCTCGCGGCTGCGCGGGACGATCGGCGAGAAGGAGCTGGGGTGGTAGCTGGGGTGCTGTCGTCGTCATCCTCATCCGGAGGATACTTTTTGCCCTGCTTCCGGGGGGCCTTCCTGGTCTCGCCAGAGGATCTGCTCTTCGTCCGCTTGGTGGCAGCCGTCCTCTTGCGCTTCCCAACCGTTGCTGCTGGAGATGCGTCTGCATTTTGCTTGGATATTAGCAAGAATATTGCTCTGCTCATTGTCCACTGGCTTTCGAGACTCACCACGACTCGGTACAACTTTCGATCTTCGTCCACGTCTGCGAACTGTTGAATCGCCCTTTTGTAACGCCTTGACAAACGACCAGTACCCTGCCCACTCTCTCTCCGTTTCGACAGGCTTGTGACCGTTGCTCAACAGTTTGTGGGAAACATAATCTACCCTGATGCAAGGGGGAACATTAGGTCAGGTCCGGAGAAGGATCACAAGACTACTTACACATCCTCCACGTTATCGATGGTATCCTCGTCGTCAGCGGCGTGCTTTAACATGCCAAGCTCGTGGACAATTTGTTGCACAGCGCCTCCGATGGCACCCCACACCTTCCATGCCTCATTAACTTCCAAGAGTTCTCTCCGGACCTCCTTGGGTCGTACAAACTCCATCTGATCGTTTTCGTGGTCGCCATGTACTACTGCCCATTGCTCGATACGAAGGACCATTTGATCGCAACCTCGCTTCAGCAGTTCAAGCATAGTTTGAACAACAAGTCCATGCGTGACCTTAAGCTTCGGGCTTTCCTTGACTCGTTTCAGCCAAGCCTTCAGGTAGCCCACAAGAAGCTTAGCAAGCGTCAGAGCGGGGTCGATGGTTTCCACTTTGGATGTCAGGTAAAGATCGGTTGACTGTATCAAAAAACATTCAGTCAGTAAACGCTTGCCTCGTGAAATGAGGCAGAAACAAGCTTACTTGTGATAATCCATCACAGAGCAAGTCTGCCATGCCTTGGATGGTGTCCTTGAATGTCCTTAGTCTATCTTGAAGCTTCTTTCCGGATTCTTCGTCAACCACAGTTGCCGCGGCCTCGTCCATTTCCTCCAAGAAGATGCTCTTCAAGGTGTGCTCCGCGATGCCGTCCCAGATCGTTCCAAATGGTTGCATCATTGCTTTCTCAGAACCTTCTTCGGTAGGCATCCCATAGCACCGCAAAAGAAGGGCAGCGTGCCGACGATCGAAAAGGCCACGTTGCACAAGCCTGCCTACGTCTCCGATAACTTTAGCAACTTCTTCGCGGGCCTCTTCGATCTGTTCTAGAGTCAGTATATTTGTATGTCGTGGTTCCAAACCACCGGCATGAGGCACGTCACGTCCGCTGTAGGTGACCGCTGTCACCAGTCTTCCTACAATCTCAATGACAGACTCCTGAATATCGTTGGCAGGAGTTTTGACAATGGTGGGGAATAGTATAGCTGCATCTCCGTTGGTAATCTCGTACAGAAAAGTGATTTCCTGGAAGGCGGCAAGCTTGACACCGAGATGGAAATTGTAGGATCCTGCTTGGCCATCCCCTGCGACGATGGCTTCGATAATGGGGATCAATCGCTCGACCTTACTGTTGTAGGTTTCGAGGAGTACTTCAGCCTCCTCAGCTTCGACTGCCTTGAGAGGGATGGCTGCCTTGGGCGGTGCAGTCTCGTTTTCGTCCACATCATCAATCACAGGAGATGGCACCTGAGGTTGTGCAGCGACCGCTTCACCGAAAGCTTTCTTGAGCTCCCAAATAACGTCGTTGCACATGATCTTCAGTGTGGTCTCCACAATCTCATCGAGGACATCCACACAATTGCTGATGAGTTGACTGTCCCCATCGTATGAGGATTTATGGAGAGTGACAAGAGTTCCATCCAAGACCTCGTGAAGCATTTCAAAGACAACGCTGCGTTGCGAGCTTTCGCCCATCTTGATGGGGCTGTCTAGACCACCCAGGTCGACGATAGTGCACAGGTGGAACAGCCTTCGCAAAGCGTTGCGTAAAGTAAAAAGCTGATCTAATTCAGGCTCACGATCTTCTAGGTTGGCGGCTTGAACTTCCTTTAGGGAGCTTGCCAGTTGTTTACTGACGACCTCATCAGCTAGTTCCTCAAACTTTTGAATAGCTCCTGCATACAATGTTCTTGCACTGGCAGCTTGCGACTCCTCGGTACTACCACCATGACCGGATATTGCCTGTCCTCCCGCCAGATACCAAAGAGTCCGTGAGCACTCCTGAAGGACTTCACGATTGGAGTGCTTGACAAACATGTTCCGAACATCATCGAAAAGTGCATCGTAGGCCTGAACATAGAAGACTCGTTATGAACAGGGCTCAGCGGATCCAGATTCCAAAACGAGCATACCTTCAACATGCGCATCTCCAAATACATGCCCACGTCGATGTTCCGTATCAAGATAGCAATTTCGCTGGCTCGCCTTTGGGCAGCGCCGACATACTCGTTGCCGAAGCGTTTCATAAGCTTCGGGATGTATTTGATGAGGCCCCGGGTAACATCTCCGCGTGCATCGCTTTGTGTTTGCGCAGCTTTCTTGTTTTGTTTGGGCGGCTCTTCAAGCGCACGTGCGACAGCGGCATTGATTAGATACACCAAGCAAGTTTCTTCATCTTCCGTTAACTGCATGCCAACAGTTACAGGCTTCGAACGCTCTGGGGAGCGTTCTGGAGTGGGCGACTCATGTCTGGATACGTCGAGCACCAGGAACTCACACATGTCTTGCCAGTTCTGCAGGATCTTGAAATCGTCCCAAAGCGATGCCAGGGCGGCAGCCACCTGCCCAAATCCAATTACACTCTCCCTGACGACGTCTTCCTTAGTGATCCAGCTTGAAAATTGACTGTGGTCAATTCTGGCACGTTCACTCTCTTCTAACTCTTCCTCCGTGTAGTCGTCGTCCTCGTCGCCAAGGCCATTTGGGTCAAGGGCAGCGTTGGAAACTGCCGGGTCAAAAAGAGAGTGTGGTTGCGTTTGCGACTGCGATTCCGGAACCGAAGATAGACCGCCAGCTGAATTCATAGCCTGTAACTCTTTCTCTTGTGCTTGCTTCTCATTTGCCGCGTTTTGAATGCTTGCAAAGCGGATAAGCATTTCGCAAAAGCACTTTGTTTCGATCCAGGCTTCCTTAATGTCAGCAAGTTCTTCCTCGGAATGGATGGCCTTCAGCTCATCTATTTTGGCCGGAAGGCGCTCCTCCGTCCAAATATCTTTGACAAGATGGGCAACTGTGGCTCGGATTTGTGGATCTTCATCGAAGATCAGCGGCATAATGGCATCGTTGTCGGCATCTTCCAGCAGGCCTGCTGTGGCTATCCGAGTGACGGCGTTAACAGCTTCCGCCCTTACTTCCACGTCTTTTTCCCGCACAGCCATCTGTAGGAGCCGGGGTCGAAACCTTTCGGTAAACGCGCGTAGCCCTGTGCCCATTGACTCGATTGCGTAAAGCCTAGACAGCGAGCGCACGGCTTCCATTCGCACAAGATGATTCTAAGAAAACTGATTACTCAAGGTGCAATCAAAAATAAGGTTCACGATATCCCAGATCGGAGTTACCTTGTCTGAGAGCAGCCAGCCTAAGTACCGAAGGTACTGCGGATCCAAGTATGTATCTGGAAACTTCTGGATCCAAGAACCAAGTTCGCTAATGCATTCCATCCGGATCACGTAGTCGGTATCGCGGTATCTGTGAACAAACACACTGTTTTCCAGCATATGAGACTCTGATCTGAGACTCTCAGACAGCTCAGCTTGTACCTATCAAAAAGATCGTTCATGCATGTTTCCAGCTTAACCATCTTGTTATGCAAATCCTCCACTCTTTCTTCCAGAATGCGAGTTTTTGGCGTCTTTTTGCTGACCGCAATCTTTTTCACCTCGGCTCCTAGCTGACGGTTCGCGATTGTCCACTCGCTATGGACCTGCTTGCTCATGTCACAAAAGCCACTGATAAGCGCCAGCGCTGCAGCCGTGGCCGTATGACGAAACGGACGGCACACGGACGAGCTCATAGCTACCAGCCATACGGCCAGCGCCTCAAAGCACCAGCCGTCATCCTGGAAAAGTACACCATTCCGAAGTCGAATGACCCACTTGGTCCAGAATTCTGTGAAGTTCTTGCGAAACTTGCTGCCTGCCTTTCTAGCTTTCACAATAATAGGATAGTTTTGTTGAGTTCCCTGCAGAAGGGGCAGGTTAGAAAGATTCCGAACTCCTGGACTTTCATCTACGCACCGGCTCGATCTGACTTTGTAGATTTGTAAGCCTCTCAGTAATGCTATCCTGATCCTCAAAATCGGTAGCGTCAAGCCTCCCCGAACAACCCGAGGACTATGACAACGAAATCGGTAAGGGTGGGAACACAACGAGATCGCTAACGATGCCAGACCAACCTCGATGAGAAAATTAACGAGATCAACCATGGCGGCTATTCGATCCTCAGTATAGTCAGCAACCCAATCGGAGATCTGCGCCTCAATCGCGTCTCCGTAGTCCATCACAATCTGGAACAGAGTGGTATCGTCTTCCGAGGTGGTTGTGGCTTTCTTCTTCTTCTTGGGTGCCCGTTTTCTCGGCGTTTTCGTTGGCTTGGCTGCCTTTGCGGACGCCGTTCCATTCTTTGGCCTTTGTGCACGTGGCCTCTTTTTGTTTCGTCCAGACTCATCCTCCTCTCCACCAGAGTCGGATGCTCCTTCAGAGCGTACGCCATCCGCTGTCTTGCTCCCTTCAGGTACATCAGCGTCAGAAGACGAGTTTTCTCCTGGTTTGCCCTTGTCCGGACGATCCTCTTCAGCAACGTCACTATCGTTTTCGGTTTCCGCTATTGCCTGCCTCTTTCGTGAAATCTTTGCCTTCTTCACAACTTAAGAACGATCAGGCAGTGAGTTAGCCTGACGGGACGAGACCTTCCTTACGCATGTGCTGCTCTGTACCTTTGGAAGGCGTTTCGGTGGGGACGGCTGTGGTGCTCGCACGCACGCGGGTAGATCTTCGAGGTTGAGAGGTAGTTGTCTCGGCGGAGACAAACTCTGCAGAGCTCGAGGTGCCTTCGTGGTCCGACGACATGTTTGCAGCTGCGTTTCCACTCGCAAGGGAAGGACGGGTGTAGCAAGTCTCTCAAGAAGTGGTTCGCCGACAGGACCGAAAGTACGTGGGCTCAGCGTAGGTCTCAATGTATGAACCTTGGACGGTAGTCAAGTATGTGGAAAAGTCTAGGGGAAAGTCTCCCCGCCCCATCTGGACAAGTCCATCTGGACAAGTCGGACATTACGCACGAAGGAGACTTGATCAGTTTTAATCAGTCTTTTGATTAGGATGTCCAAGTGAAGAAGCACAGCCCCGCAGCCCTTCTCGCCAAACTTTGCGGCCAAACCGAACTCAGTTTGCAACTTCTCGCGGAGGAATGACTACTATCACCTGCTGCAAGGTCCTGGCGTTTAGGCCCGTGGCCCACCGTTGGGGTTTCACCCTGGCTCTCGCTACCATTCGGACTCTTTCCCAACCGTCGCCACATTTCCCTCTTCTCCAATACCATCCCCAAGAATACTTTCAAGGTTTCCGCAGAAGAGCTAAATCCACATCTCTCCACAGTCGCAATTGAATGGTGGCGTCGGGATTTGGCACTGGGAGTGCCAGTTGGACCAATCGTTCGCGTGTGATCGATTGCGCGGATGGACGTGACAGATGTCAATAAGGTGGAACTTGATGGTAGAGTCGATGGTTGCCTATGCCTCCAAATGAATCACTAGTCGGTAGCAACATAGATGCGGGGCCCGACCTGCTGCCCTGCTGTTGATCCAAAGTACCGGTACACCGTTAGATTCGAGGGAAGATGTCCGGTTTGGACAGCTGCACGCTTCCACGCAAAAGCCGCGCGTCGACCGCCACGAATCCAACGCGTTCTATAACGACATTCCCAACAAGATCTGTATATTGTAGCATTCCAACTGTACCAGGGTGCGTTCATCTTTCACTCCATCTCTGGTGATCGTTCATCAGCCTCTACATGCTACGTCTTTCCTCGAAAAACTTCCCAACTTTCTGAGCATTTCTTCCGACCTCACCTTGTCAACGCCAAGTTGGCACCTCGCAATCTACAATGCTGTTACCTTCGTGATTTGCCGCGCGCGGCAAGGAGGGAAGCATCTCACGCAAGGTAAGAGTGAAACTAGAAGCATCGGCTCTCGGGTTCGCGAATGCAGTGCAACTCGTTGCTCACCAGGGATCTCCTCTTCAGTTCTGCACACTCCCGCTGAGCGATGATGTCGAATCTGCAGATCGCACATTCCCTAACGAGACAAGACCCGTCTCCAGTATCTAACAGCTGATTCTCTCATCGGTATGGATGGATGCACATCTGATTAATGTCAATCTGCTTGATTCTAAGGTCTTGTGTGTTTTCAGGTGCTGCGCCCATGTCCACTGTCGCTCCGACCGGCCCGTGTTGCACCCAACATTCTTCGACCTCTGAGAATTCATCGAGGTATGTATGCATACCCGTTTGTTCATCTTCTTTCCCTACTTACATTTTCCCTTCTGCCTGGTTTCAGTTATTGCGAAACTATACCTGCAGTTGCATCATCGTCTTCGTCAAGTCCTCATTCTGAAACTCTGCTATCGACACCAGCCGCCCAGTCGCGCCAAGTCAACCGTCACCTTACGCAAGAGCGGCGCTTCCACAACCTCCACATTGAGCCGCTTGCATCTACGCTTCCTGGAGGGAAGGGACTCATCAAGGATGGCTGCAACAGCCACAAGCACTTCGGTGTGTAGGTTGATTGCCAGTCTTCCGGGTTGCATGTATGATTTGGTGTTGCACGCCTTCACGCACCCCATTGCGGCCCGGGCGGGGAAACACTACACCATGGTTAGTGCCATGCTTAGTGCCGTGCCATGCTTAGTTTCATGGCACGCCTGGGCCTAGGGATCCGCGAAGGGTACCGGCGAGAATAGTACCTCTTCGGAGGAAACTAGAATTCTCAACTGTCCCGTGCAAATTGACTTGCCGAACACGTCGGATGTGGGTCAGATACGGTAGCGCTCTGTCTGTCCCAACCTTGCGAAGAGAAAGAGTCCACCTTAGTACGCTTGACCCAGCCATTTTTGACGCTTCCCACGATGAGTTTCCGAACCAAAGGGGAGCTGCATAGCTTCGTCGCGGTCAACTGCAAGCACCAAATGCATCGCCGCCTTCGTCGCCTCGCTCATGCGGTCCAATCATCATGTCAACGATAAACTTTTTGCACGGACCAAGCGACCGAGCTCCTAGGACATCCTGCATACCTCCCTACGCTTTCTTGCCTCCCACCTAATAATAAGGCTTCTCGTCTGAATGATAAGGGCCTAGCCCAAATAAGATGGAAATGTACAATCTAGTTAGGCCGGTAGTCGCGTCTTCGCCGGCGAATTACAAAGTAAGTATATCCCAAAAACAAGTCTGCACAGTAAGCCGGGACGAGAATCATACAACTTCTTGCGCCGACTTGACCAAATTCCGCTCAACAAACCCTGAAACATCGATATGATCAAGCAGAGTACTCAGGCTGTCCGTCTCAGCCATCGGTCGGTCCCGCTGTCGCCCGCCTCCGTCAACCGCGGCTTCGGCGGGAACGAACCTCTCCTCGAACGTCCCGATAAGCCGAACCAGTTGGTTCATGTTCTGATGAAAGTCATGCAACGCACCCACGGGGTCGAACGCAGGGACGTCGGAAATTCCGTTGAGCGTCCTAGCGACACGAAGCGAGGTCTGCAGAAGACCGTCCAGGAGTGCTTTGATGGGTTGTAGAGGTGGTGCGAGGAAAAGTCTCCATAGTATTGAGTCCAACATGTCGTTGTGAGATCGACAAAGTCGATCCAGACCTTGATCGTCTGCAAGGCCGAGTCTTTCGCTTCCATCTTGACCGGATTCTTTAGCTCGTTGGATGGTATGCCAGAACTCGGTCCAGGTCGCTTCGACGCTCGTGTCCATGGCGTACTGCAGCAACCCCGTGACGAAAGCTCTGGTCTCCCAGTACATCTGCTCGGCGCAGTGGTGCTCGTGATCGCTCCAGTCAGAATGGGATGGTCGGGGTCCGAAAACATCCAGTTCCTCGTCCCTGTCCAAACGACGGAAAGAGCGTCGTCCGCGCCACCACCGGGATCGAGGCACCCTGTCCAGGGCGCTCCGAGTCCTCTGTATGGCGATCAGATACTCGAAGCAATTCTGGTACTTCGATATGGTCTCAGTCGTGACCACGGTATCGTACGGCTCTGGAACTCGATAGTGCAGTTTCAGGGATCCGTACGCGGTCAAGTCTAAAGTCAACGTCGAAAGAGTTAAATCGAGACCTTCGAAACATCACGCGGAAAACACCATTCTTACCACCGGGATCCGTCCCACCAAGCCTCCCGCCGAACTCTAGCCATGGAGCTTCCGCCTCATCCCGCACGATACCATGCAGTGTCTCGGCCACATCGGCCCGAGTCGGCGGCCACGCTTTTCCTCCCGATGCATCCATTGCTAAGCCATCATGGGACCTGAAGAGCGCATCCACGGTCTTGTTCAAGAACCTCGCATCACCCAACAGAAAGAACCGACGAAGGGCCGCAAGATGCCGTCGCAAGCCAGGCCACAGTGCACGCAGGGTCATCCGCGAGATGAGACCCGTTACGGCGGAGAGACGGTGATGCAGGGTGGCCGAAGTGAGCTGTTGCAAAGTGCATTCCAGGGGCAGGACGCTGGTTTCCCCGGCTTGTAGCTGGGACTCGATGCTGAGCACGATGGAGAATGGGCCGGGCTGTGTCGCTATCGAAGATAGCGTATCTTTTACGGGGTATGGTTCGGAGGTGAGAGGCACGGCTTCTGCATTTTGATGTTCACTGATGAACGAAGGATGCTCTAGTACCGAGGGCAAAGCTATGGACTCCTCTTGGATCTGTATCACGCGTTCCACCGGCGTAGGACCGGTGGCGTCCTCTTCGCTCACATTGGCATCAGTGAGGTTGTTGATGGGATGCTGAGTCTGTAGTTCGTCGGTAGGATATATACTGAGACGTGGGCCCCAGAAGGGTGAAAGCCGTACAGGCACGGAAAGATCTTCAAAAAGAGGGGCGGCGCTCAAGAATGATGTAGCAGCCTTCGTATGGGCGCTTGCTTGGGTTTCCTTTAGATTCCGAGAGGGGAAGGACATAATTGATGGCCCCGAAAAGGGTACGTTGAGTTCACCCATGATGCGGGCGTTCGTCTTTGGCGTGAGTGCTGGGATGATCGAATCAGTTGGCGATGTAACGTGAGATTCTAAGGCTTGCGCTTCCTGAAGAAGGTCTTTTGAGACCTTCGTCGAGTCAAGATAGGGTTGATCGGCCTCATCGCCAAATTCGTCAATGGCATCGCCGAGCGAGGGACCACCATTGCGGTCAGATACGTATGAGCCAGGAATCGAAAGAAGTGGTTCAAAACCACCGCGATCTTCCACCAGCGCATGCCCGAAGTCGATCGATTCATCAGCGAAAGATTCGTCGTCATGGTCGCTCTTCTGCTCCTCAATCTCGAAATCGGCAGACCCTTGATCGATAACGTCAACATCGCTACTAGCTTCCCCCATCCACATCTTCTGACGGCACGGGGCCAACGCCAGCCGCCGCCGTCTCCACTCGATTAATTCCGCTCTTTTGTCAAGATTGCGCATTTTGGCATCATGCTCGAGCAACATCCGAGTCTTTTCTTCCTCGACGATGACGCTCCTGGCTTCGGCGGCAGCGATTTCCGCTTGTTCTCGTTTCGCTTCGGCCCAGGCCGCTTTCCGTGCGGTTTCCAATTTTTCCGCGCGTCGGGTTTCGAGGAACGCGTCGATGTCGGCCTGCGCGGATGCTTTCTGGCGAACGACTGAGGCACGACGGGATTCGAGGTCTTCTTTTCGTTGTGCCACTATCGACAGCCTCTGATAGGGGATGATCGAGGGTTAGGTTCTCACGGGGTGGCAGGCAGTCCTCGAAAAGGAAACGCTACGAGTTACCTTTTCCTTGTGCGCCTCCCGTAAGACTTCCTTTTCCGCTTCCTCGATACGAATAGCTTCAGCAGCCGACTCTTTATCGACCGAGACGAGGGTTTCGACACTCCGGATGTAGACATCAGTGGCGTCTCGATACCTGGAATGCAGATTCAGCGTTCAGCGTGAGTATGGCTTTCAATAGCACAACGAGGGTCACTTACATCGTAAGTTCTTCCTGCCGGAACACCCAAACGAGACTGACTCCAGCAAAGCCATCGTTCCGCTGATGGGATCCGGTCTGCAAGCGGACGAGAGCATGGTTCTCGTCACACTGCCGAAGCACACTCAAGTACTTTCCAGCCAACACAACCTTCCTCGCTGTCGCAGCTGAAAGAAATGACGGAAATTCGGACTGTGAATCCAGTGATCCCGCTGTTCCCGATGATGGGACCGAAAATTCTCGAAACTGCGCTACATGCTCCGTATTTGCGTCTCCGGGAGCTGCAAGGCCAATCAGCTGCGACAGATATGTCATGTAGGGTCGACTCGTGTGCTCTAGAAGCGCGCGCAAGGTCGCTTGCAGAAGTTTGCCTCGGAGAGACGTCGTTGCATCAGCTGCACAAGCAGAGTTGTACAGTCGGGACAAGATGTTAACTCCTGTAGGAGTGTCGATCGAGGCGTGACGGGAAGAGTCAATCTGAAGGATGCACGCACTGATTTTAACTCGGCGTTTAAAAAAGTAAAAAACAGCACTTGTAATCTTACATTGCACCGGCATATCTTTGCGATGACCTCGAGCTGATCATGTACCCGGTGTGTTGCCTGCGCAATATGTTGAAGCTGATACGAGAAGGGACGCCGTCTATCAAGCGTATCCCGTATCGTCGCTAAGCACGCTCTCAGGTAGACCAAGTACGACGACAACGCATGACCAAAAGCAACCGTTGTCTGTCCACATGTTGGTTCACGACACTGCGCAGCAACGCAGACAAGTCGATGAAGCAACGTCCCCATCGTGATGAACTTCGTGATGTAGTCCTGGAAACTGCGAGCTCCACAGCTCATCAAACGTGATTGCTCCAATCCTCCCGACGAAATCCGAAAGTCCAGAGTGTCTGACACGTACGCAAACGTGTCGGAAGGCAGTCCCAAAATCAGGCTCAAGATGTCCTGTGTTCGAAGTTTTTGAGTAATTTGCTAGAGAAACCGATGTGCGCAAGAGGTGCAGACCTGGAGGAGATTCTCGTCCTGCTCCGATCGATGGGGAAGGCGCTCGACCACACCGTATTGAACGTGTTTCCTGTAGATGAAGTCGAAGAGAAAGATCGGGGATTCGCTGAGATACGGTGAGGGGGCTCGCTCGAGAGACATTGGTTGATCAACCTCCCTCTCCAAAATCTCCCAAGACCGAAGAGGAGACTGGACCGCTCAAGTCAATTTGGGATGCACGGACTCAGGCCGAGAAGTGGGTCCTGACGTACCATCATTGTATTGAGGTTGCTTCTGCTGCTCTGAACCCAGATGTCTAACTGAGTCGCGGCCAGATCGGCGTCAATTTGATCCTCGGGAGTTTGCTGCTGCGTGGTCACTGTTTGAGGTCCATCTTTCTGGCCAAAGCTTTCCGCTCGGTCAGGAAGAAGCGGGAGAGAAAGATCGACGTCAAGACTCCAAACGTTGGTCGTGATATTTGCTAGGAAATTTGTTGTGGAGCTGAAGTGGTCAGCATCTTTGGGATGTGTATCGATGCTCCACAATGATACCTGACGGGTTACTCAAAGCACCAAAAAGAGTACGGGTCTTGTAAGCATCGTACTTGCTGGTTCGCGGCTTTCCTCCAAGAAATACGCTGGAAGCTACACTTGCCACGTGCGTGAGCTGTAGGTTGCTATGCCTACCCTTCAAGTTGGACAGTCACCTTACCTTGCAAAGAGTCAGGGACAGCGATGGTAGTGGGTCCAAAGGGTACTGGTTCCTCTTCGAAGACACTTTCCGGCCACACAACGTGAAAGGGATATCGCGCCGAGAGTAACGGTAACATCTGAGCCGAGTCGGTAGATCGTAGCGACCCGATGTTAGGGGTGACCATGGCAGCTTCCCGTCCAGGTGGAGTCCGAGCACACGCAGCAGCCGCAATGATCTTGGCTGCATGTTTACTAAGGGGCAGTGTAAGGCCACGAGAGAGCATCCAGCGTCTCTTCCCACGCCTTACAAATTTCCGATTACCCACCTCGCTGAATCGGCAGCCTTTCGCTCTGCGTCCAGAGGTCCCGCCAGACTGAACAGCAGCCACAAGATCGACCTTGGATGCTCCCACGCGACGACATCCGTTACGCCGTCCCTCTCAATCTCCACGACATCTCTCCCCAAATCTCCAGGTATCCCGGCCCCGCAGTCGACTCCCAGGGCCTCGAGCAGCGCAGAGAGTGCGTTGCAGTCGTCGAATCGGCGGTCTACGCGAAGATCGTAGAGTTTGGCTGCTACTCTTTCAGATAGGAGGGATGTCCAATCATCGCTCCGTGTTGCTGCGTGTGATCCTGCGTCTGCAGAGTCACCTCCGTCCTGCAACAAGTGTCCGTAGAAGGCGGAGAGGTGTTTCTTGAACTGACGGGGTGGTTGTCGCCGGAGAGAAAGAGTGCGACACGTGCCCTTGATGTCTAGTATGTGAGAGCATAGCTGACCGAACTCTGATGGGAATGAAGCCTGGGAGGTCAGGGTCATTGCGTCGAGAATGGTCGTTGGGGAATAATATTCCACAGGAGTGAGGCAGTGAGTCGGGAAGAAACGCTCGAGATATCGTCCGAACGGTTCAGACAAAGATGTTACGTGAAGTGCGTGGCTGTGCAACGTGATATCGAGTTGTTGAAGGGGAGAATGCTCCTTTGCTGCGCAGCAGCGATAATGCAGTGGAGCTGTGGCTAGCGGCGTCCTTCCGACGACTTTCTGCTGGTGGAGCTCTCCCAATTGATATTTATATCATCATGGCAAATTTGATTGGAACTAGGATTACCCCGAACTGATGCTTTCAGAAACTATACAACGACCATCACAGAAACGAGCCAGGTTATGTAAACCATATTGCCTCCTCTTTTTTCAATCGACCTCCTCCATCTTGCTCTCCGCCGTTGCCTCACTCAGTGGCGGGATGTCGGCGGTCGCCTGCACAGCCGAACTCATCGCATTCTCTTCGTCGATGGGAAGATCCAAACCCAGCTTGACCATTCGATGAATACGGTTTGCAAAGGACGTCGGATCGTCGAGACTGAAGCCAGAAGAGAGGATGGCGGTCTCGTAGAGCAGCTGCGAGATTTCTTTCACGATGCTATCGTCCTTGTTGTCCGCGACCTTGGCCTTCAAGTTCCTGACGATGGAATGGGCGGGATTGAGTTCCAGAATCTTTTTGGACGCCATGTAGGTCGAGATGGAGGTGTCGCGGAGAGCCTGCGCCTTCATGATGCGTTCCATGTTGGCCGACCATCCGTACTGTCCCGTGACGATGGCGGACGGACTCGATAGGATCCGGTTCGACAGCGTCACCTTCTCGACCTTGTCGCCGAGGATCTCCTTGACGCGAACGAGGAGAGGTTCATACTCTTTTTTCTGGTCCTCGATGCGTTTCTTCTCTTCTTCGTCTTCGTCGAGTTCGAGTCCTTCCTTGGAGGCCGACATGAACTGTTTGCCTTCGAACTCCTTGAGTGGCTGGATGGCGTGCTCGTCGATCGGGTCCACCATGAAAAGGACCTCGTACCCTTTCTTCTTGAGGACTTCGAGGAACGGACTGTTCTCGACGCTTGAGCGAGACTCTCCTGCGATGTAATAGATGAACTTCTGCTTTTCCGGCATGCGCGTGACGTAGTCCTTGAGGGTCGTCATCTCAGCACCCGACTTTGTGCTGTGGAAGCGAAGGAACTCTGCGAGTTTGACGCGGTTGACCGCATCCTCGTGGATCCCGAGCTTGACGTTCTTGCCGAAGGCTTCAAAGAACTTCTCGAAGCTCTCCTTGTCTTCGCTGATCTCGGTGAAGAGCTCGATGGACTTTTTGACGAGGTTCTTGCGGATCACTTTGATGATCTTGTTCTGTTGGAGCATCTCGCGGGAGATGTTAAGGGGAAGGTCTTCTGAATCGACGATTCCCTTGACGAAGCCGAGCCATTCGGGGATTAGGTCGGCACAGTCGTCCTGCCGATCAAGAAAACAGTGAACGATCTGAGCTAGGTATTCTTATCGAACATTAGTGCATTCTTTTCGCTTTACCATGATAAACACCCTGCGAACATAAAGCTTGATGTTGTTCAACTTCCTCGAAGGTGTGAAAAGATCGAAAGGGGCGCGCTTGGGGACGAACAAGATCGCCTTGAACTCGAGTTGGCCTTCGACAGAAAAGTGCTTGACGGCGAGATGGTCCTCCCAGTCGTTGGTGAGGGCCTTGTAGAAGGCAGCATACTCGGCGGCGGTGATGCTATTAGGCTGACGGGTCCACAGAGGCTTCATCTTGTTGAGCTCCTCCAGTGCGGTAGTCTTCTTCGTGCCAGTCTTCTTGGATTTATCATCATCGTCAGTGACTTCTTCGATTGTGGGGTTATCGGCATCCGTTCCCATCGCTGCCGTCTCCTCGATTGTGGTGTCGGAAGGTTCCTCTCTCTTGACATCTTTTTCGACGACGAGCGAGATGGGGTATCCGATGAACTCCGAGTGCTTCTTGACGGTTGCTCTGATGTTCTTTTCCTCAAGGAAGTCGAGTTGATCCTCCTTCAGGTGAAGACGAACGATGGTTCCGCGACCGATAGGAGGGTTCGCGGTATCACGGGTGATGGTGAAGGATCCACCTGCAGACGATTCCCATACGTACTGCTCGTCGTCGTTGTGCTTGGTGATAACTTGGACCCTGTCGGCCACGAGGTACGCTGCGTAGAATCCTACACCAAACTGGAGAAAAAAGGAGTAAGAGAACCATTTTCGTTTGAGTTATCCCTGGAAACTCTTGTGCCTCTCATACCTGACCGATCATGGAGATGTCGGCACCGGACGACAGCGCCTCCATAAAAGCCTTTGTTCCCGACTTTGCGATGGTGCCCAAGTTATTGACCAGATCGGCCTTTGTCATTCCGACCCCCGTGTCTCGAACGTCCAAGGTCTTGTTCTCCTTGTCTGGAGTGATATGGATGTAAAGATCCTTCTCGTCGCCCAGGACAGAAGGGTCGGTGAGGGACTGGTAGCGGATGTTGTCCAAAGCATCCGAAGCGTTCGAGATGAGCTCTCGAAGGAACACCTCCTTGTTGCTGTAAAAGGTGTTGATGATCAGGGACATCAACTGAGGAAAGGTGAGGAACAGGAACGTCAGTCCGCATCGGTTCTTGAGGCGCCTGCATACTTGGGCCTGGGAGCTGGTATTACCTGGCTGATCTCTGCCTGGAAGGCGAAGGTCTCTGCCTTTTCGGCCATGTCTGCAGTGGGAAAAGGAGGGGGAATAGTAAGGATTCCAGTGATATGCCAGTGAGATGGACGAGAATCATGACAGACCTGCTATTGACAGATGTTTTGTGTTCAAGCTTCTGGCGATTGGTGATTGCTGAAAGACACCTTCCTCAGGCGCGATGAGGACTAGTTGGGAACAAGGAGATGGAGTTGAAAGATCAAAAGGAGAGGGCAAGGGAGAGAGAGAGGGAGAGACGAAGAAGGAAAAGGAGAAGGAGGAGATGAGCAGAGGAGAGGAGAGTTGGAACGAGAGAAGGCACGGACAGGGGACGGCAAAAGGGGGGAGGGAGAGACAGCAGCCATCAGAGAGAGAGAGAGAGAGAGAGTCTCACATGCATCACAACGGTGCATGTGAATGAGACTGGCAAGAATTGACAGGACGGACGGCGGCGCCTCCCTCTCTTTTGACACATCGACGCTCCTCTGTTTCTGACAGCTGTGATGAACCTGCACAGCCCCTCCCTCTCCTCCTCTCTTCCTCTCTTCCTCACTCGCCCTTCCTCTCGCTGCCTTCCTCCCGCAGTTTTCCCCATAATCGACATCGCTCACAGTCCCGCCATATCTTATTCCTCGTACATACTCTCTGCTGATCCTGATCCTGTTCATACCACTGCATTGGCAATCATCGTCATCCCCATCCATCCGTCCAGTTTCATCGTGTTCAGCAGTTTCCTTTTCGCTGATCCCTCTCTTCTCTCCTGCCCACAGATCTCTTATTCTTCCCTCCTTTGCCAGTCTTCACAAAGTGGGTCACCTCCTCCACTCGCACGGCACAACCGTCTCCCTCCACTACCATCACCGCAACCACCACCATCGCCACCACCGCTATCACCGCTACCACCGTCAGCAAACCATCGCAATGGCCGAAGATGTCCAACGCGCCAACCAGTACCAGTATACGGCAAACAGCAACCTGGTCCTGCAGGCGGACCGTTCGGCACTGCCTCGCCGTGACCAGGAACCCTCTGGAGAACCAGAGACGCTGGCTGGGCGCATCGACCTGAGGAAGATGGGCGACCGAGTCCAGCGAAGCATCCAGGAGCAGAAGGACAGGGTGGAGAAGAAGCGCAAGGAAAAGTCCGAGCGGATGAAAAAGAGCGGAGCCGAGCGAGCCTCCAAAAAGTCAAAGAAGGGACTCCACCACGGCGGGCACGGCGGCATCCTCGCGGCCACCGACGACTTCGAGTCCGAAGACTACCGACCGCGGACGAAGGAGACCACCCAGGCGTTCGAGCTCGTGCTCTCCTTCTTGCAGCAGCTCCTGGGCGACATCCCTCAAGACGTCCTGCGTGGAGCTGCCAACGATGCCCTCTCGATCCTCAAGGACGATGGAAAGAAGGACTTTGACAAGAAGAAGGAGGTCGAGGAGCTCGTTTCGTCGCAGATGTCGTCGGACCGCTTCGCCCAGCTCGTCAACCTCGGCAAGCGCATCACCGACTACAGGCCAGGAGAAGGCTCGGACGAACAACAGGGCGGCGACGATGCGGCAGGTCGGGAGGGCATGGACGAGGACCACGGCGTGGCGGTGGTGTTCGACGAGGAGGACGACGAGTCCGAGGACACCGACGATGAGTACGAAGTCCGCGACGAGGAATCCGATGACGACCAACAGGACGGCCCGGGACAGGACGATGACGAGGCTGCCCCGGCGGTGCTCAAGCCCGTTGGAGCCGACGACGAGGCTGACGAAGGTGGGGCGGACATGGATATGGATGAGTTTACCGACGTGCTTCACTCCGGAGCGACCTCTGCACAATCTTCGGCGTTTGGTGTCATGCCAAGGTCGTCCATTGAGCGGATCAAGGCGCATGACGTTGACGCCTTTTGGGTGCAACGGACCATCGCTTCGCACTACGCAGATGCACACACAGCCCAGGCCAAGACGACCGCTGCGTTTGATGTACTCTCCTCAGCAACAAACGCACGTGATTGCGAGAACGAGCTGATGGCCTTGTTTGACTACGACAACTTTGCCCTTGTCAAGCTTCTAACTCAGAATCGCGATGTCATCGTTTGGTGCACAAAGCTGGCCAAAGCTGCATCACCGGAAGAGCGTCAGCAAGTTGAGGCCGAAATTCAAGCGCTCGGCCTCGGTCACATCCTCGAGCAGCTGCAAGTTGCCCCCACTCGTCGGGATGTTGATAAAAACCGACGAGGGGTCGTCGAAATGGATGTGGATGTCAAGCCAGAGGTCAATGGTCCCATTTCATTTGATCTCAAGAAGGCAACTCCTGCGGCCACTGTTGTTGTACCCAAGACGGTCGTTGATATCGAAGCTCTCGCCTTCCAGCAAGGTGGGCATCTGATGTCGAACAAGAAGTGTACGTTACCGGCGGGAACCTTCAAGCGCGACAAGAAGGGTTACCAGGAGGTCCACGTTCCAGCTCCCAAGGCTACGCCCATGAAGGACGGCGAGAAACTCGTCTCCATTGCGGAGCTTCCCGAGTGGGCACAAGGAGGCTTCCAAAATGCGAAGTCGCTCAACCAAGTTCAGAGCAGGATCTATCCTACTGGCTTCGGTACCGACGAGAACCTCCTCATCTGCGCTCCCACCGGTGCGGGTAAGACCAACTGCGCAATGCTCACGATCCTTCGTGAAGTCGGCAAGTACCGCAATGAAGAGACCGGGCAGATTGCTCTGGATGCTTTCAAGATCATTTACATTGCTCCGATGAAGGCTCTGGTTGCTGAGATGGTTGGCAACTTTTCTGCGCGATTGAAGAAGTTCGGAGTCAAGGTTGCAGAGCTCACGGGAGACCGGCAGTTAACAAAGGCTCAGATTGCTGAGACTCAGATCATCGTGACAACTCCCGAGAAGTGGGATATCACGACCCGCAAGGCCACGGACCGCTCCTACACCAATCTCGTTCGTCTGCTCATCATCGACGAGATCCACCTTCTGCATGACGGTCGTGGACCTGTTCTCGAGAGCATTATCAGTCGTACTATCCGTCAGATTCAGCAGACACAGGAGATGGTCCGCCTCGTCGGTCTCAGTGCTACTCTTCCGAACTACCAGGACGTTGCCCACTTTATGCGCGTGGATCCGGACAAGGGACTGTTCTTCTTTGACAACAGCTACCGGCCTTGTCCCCTGAAGCAGCAGTACATTGGCATCACCGAGAAGAAGGCCCTCAAGCGCTTCCAACTCATGAACGAAATTGCCTACGATAAGGTCATGGAGGAGGCAGGAAAGAATCAGGTTCTTGTGTTCTGTCACTCTCGCAAGGAGACGGCAAAGACCGCGAAGGCCATCCGCGATATGGCGATGGAGAAGGATACGATTGGTCAGATTCTCAAGCAGGATGGCGCGAGCCGTGAACTGCTCACTGAGATGGCTGCCACGGTGAAGAATCCTGAACTAGCCGAGATGCTCCCTTATGGGTTTGCCATCCATCACGCTGGAATGATTCGAGCCGATCGATCACTAGTGGAAGATCTGTTTGCCGAGGGACACGTTCAAGTTCTCGTCTCAACTGCGACACTTGCATGGGGTGTCAACTTGCCTGCGCACACAGTCATCATCAAGGGTACCCAAGTCTACAACCCCGAGAAAGGTCGATGGGTCGAACTATCCCCGCAAGACGTCCTACAGATGCTTGGTCGAGCAGGTCGGCCTCAGTTCGACACCAATGGTGAGGGCATTATCATCACCACTCACGGTGAGCTCCAGTACTACCTCTCGCTCCTGAACCAGCAGCTCCCCATCGAATCACAGTTCATCAGCAAGCTTTCTGACAACCTCAATGCTGAAATTGTCTTGGGAACGGTTCGGAACCGTGATGACGCGGTTCAGTGGCTGGGCTACTCGTACCTTTATGTCCGCATGCTCAGGAACGGGCCATTGTACGGCGTTGGACCTGACGAGGCGGAGGCAGATCCATATCTTCTTCAGAAGCGCGTGGACTTGATTCACTCTGCTGCAGTTGTGCTCGACAAGTGCAATCTTATCAAGTATGACCGCAAAACTGGTCGGTTCCAGGTCACCGAGCTCGGACGGATTGCTTCCCACTACTACATCAGCCACTCGTCTATGGCTACCTACAACAGTCACCTCAAGCCTACCATGACACTCATGGACCTGTTCAGGTGCTTTGCTCTATCGGAGGAGTTCAAGTTCATTCCTGTTCGTGAAGAGGAGAAGCTTGAACTTGCAAAGATGCTCGAAAGAGTGCCTATTCCCGTCAAGGAGAGCATCGAGGAGCCCACTGCAAAGATTAACGTTCTCCTCCAGGCCCACATCTCGCAGCTCAAGCTCGAAGGCTTCGCGCTTATGAGCGACATGGTCTACGTGACCCAAAGCGCAGGTCGTATCCTCCGCGCCGTGTTCGAGATCTGCTTGAAGCGAGGTTGGGCACAGCTCTCCCGAAAGTGCCTTGATCTCTGCAAGATGGTGGACAAACGCATGTGGCTTTCCATGAGTCCTTTGCGTCAAGTCCCCGGCTTCCCTGTCGACGTCATTAAGAAGCTCGAACGGAAAGAGTTCCCGTGGGATCGTTATTACGATCTCAACCCGCAGGAACTCGGCGAGCTTGCCGGCATCCCAAAGGCTGGAAAACTCATCCACAAGGCCGTTCATCAATTCCCTAAGGTCGAGGTCCAGGCTCACGTTCAGCCCATCACCAGGTCCTTGCTGAGGATCGAACTCACCGTCACCCCAGACTTCCAGTTCGATGCAAAGGTGTCCAACGGCGGTGCTGAAGCTTTCTGGGTTCTCATAGAGGACGTGGACAGTGAAGTCATCCTCTACCACGACACTTTCGTGCTCAAGCAGCGCTATGCTGAGGAGGACCATCACCTCACTTTCACCGTCCCGCTGTTCGAACCCTTACCACCGAACTACTTTGTCTCCATCCTGAGCGACCGCTGGCTGCACTCCGAGACCCGTCTCCCGGTATCCTTCAAACACCTGATTTTACCCGAGAAGTATCCTCCCCACACCGAGCTCCTCGATTTGCAGCCTTTGCCTGTCACCGCCCTGAAGAACAAGGAGTATGAGGCAGTCTTCTCTTCGTGGCGGCACTTCAACCCCATCCAGACGCAGGTTTTCAACGCCTTGTACCAGTCCGATGAGAACGTTTTCGTCGGCGCCCCAGCAGGGTCCGGAAAGACCGTCTGCGCGGAGTTCGCGCTGTTCCGTCTCTGGGCCACGCGACCGAAGGCTCGCTGCGTGTACATCGCGCCCTTTGACGAGATCGTCGACCTCAAGCTCTCCGAGTGGAAGGCCAAGTTTGGCGGCATTCTCGGTGGCAAGAACATCGTCGCCTTGACGGGGGAGACGACTGGTGACCTCAAACTCCTCGAGACCGGCGACGTGGTGTTCGCGACACCACAGAAGTGGGACATGCTATCTCGTAGATGGAAGCAGCGCAAGAACGTTCAAACCGTCGGTCTCTTCATCGCGGATGAGATCCACATGATCGGCGGTGACGTCGGTCCTACCCTCGAGGTCGTCGTTTCTAGGATGCGGTACATCAGCGCACAGACGGACAACAAGATCCGCATCGTGGCCCTCGGCACCTCTCTCGCAAATGCACGCGACCTGGGAGAGTGGATCGGCGCGACCGGGCAAAGCATCTTCAACTTCAAGCCGAGCGTCCGACCGGTACCTCTCGAAATTCACATCCAGGGGTATACAGTACCTCACTTTGCGTCGATGATGGTGGCGATGACCAAGCCCACATACCTTGCCATCACTCAACTAGCGCCTGGAAAGCCTGCTCTCATCTACGTGCCCAGCCGTAAGCAGGCCAGACTGACGGCCGTTGACATCCTGACATACGCACTGGCAGAGGGGCAAGAGAAGAAGTTCCTACACTGCACCGACGATGACCTGGCTCCATACCTCGCGAAGGTCCAAGACAGGACGTTGACGGAGACACTGGAGTACGGAGTCGCCTTCTACCACGAAGCACTGAGCAAGAACGACAAGCGCATCGTTGAAAGTCTGTACGAGACTGGCGCCGTACAGGTAGTCGTCGCCAGCAGAGACACCTGCTGGGGCATGAGGCTTCGAAGTCATCTCGTCGTCATTATGGGAACCCAGTACTTCGAAGGTAAGGAGCATCGTTATGCCGACTACCCCATCACGGACGTCCTCCAGATGATGGGATGCGCCACGCGGTCAGTTCAAGGCGACAACGGAGGTGCACGCTGCGTCCTCATGTGTCAGAGCATCAAGAAGGACTTTTACAAAAAGTTTCTCCATGAGGCTCTCCCGGTCGAATCCCACCTCGATCACTTCATGCATGACCACTTCAACGCAGAGATTGTCACCCGCACCATCGAGAACAAGCAGGATGCAGTGGATTATCTGACTTGGACGTTCCTGTACCGCCGTATGGCACTCAACCCTAACTACTACAACCTTCAAGGGATCACCCACCGACATCTCTCGGACCACCTCTCGGACCTTGTCGAGACGACCCTCGAGGAACTCGCCAACGGAAAGTGCATCGCGGTGGAGGACGAGGACGTCAGTCCCCTCAACCTCGGCATGATCGCAGCCTACTACTACATCAACTACGTCACAATCGAGGTATTTTCCATGTCCCTGAACGAGAAGACAAAGATGCGAGGACTCCTCCAAATCGTGGCGGCCAGCGCCGAGTTCGAGTCCGTGCCCATCCGACACCACGAAGACCAGGTCCTCAAGCGGATCTACGACCGCTGTCCGGTCAAGGTGGACTCGCCGAACTACGACGACCCTCACTTCAAGACGAACGTCCTCCTCCAGGCCCACTTCTCCCGCGTCCAGCTGCCGGCGGACCTGGAGAGCGACCAGAAGACGGTCCTGGCCAAGACGGTCCGTCTGGTCCAGGCCTGCGTGGACGTCATCTCGAGCAACGGATGGCTTGCCCCCTGCATGGCCGCCATGGATCTCTGTCAGATGGTCGTGCAGGCCATGTGGGACAGGGACTCTTCCCTGCGACAGATCCCTCACCTCGACGCCAAGGCCATCGAGAGGTTGAAGGAGGTGGGCGTGGAGGGCGTCTTCGACGTCATGGAGATGGAGGACGAGGCTCGCAACAAGGCCCTCCAGTTGGACCCGAGGAGGATGGGCGACGTGGCCAGGTTCGTCAACAGATACCCCAACGTGGACGTGACGTTCAAGGTCGACGGGGGCGTCGTCAAGCAGGGAGACTCGGTCACGGTTGCCGTCACCTTGGCGAGGGAGGATGACGACGATGAGGAGGAGGAGACTGACCCGGCGACTGGGACGGCGACGGTGGGACCTGTGATCGCACCGTTCTATCCCGTCGCCAAGGAGGAAGGCTGGTGGTTGGTCGTGGGTGACGTCAAGGACAAGACCCTCCTTGCCATCAAACGCGTGGCGCTTCAACAACGGGCGAACGTTACGGTCGAGTTCGCGGCGCCGGAGCACAAGACGGGAGAGCTCGAGTGCTGTCTGTACCTCATGTGTGATTCGTACGTGGGCGTGGATCAGGAGTATGGGTTCAAGGTCGTCGTGGAGGAAGGTGCGGACGACAGCGGGAGCGGCAGCGACGAGAGTGGGGATGATGAGCAGAAGGATAGGATGGAGGTGGACTGATTGCGGTGGGTTCTGAATCAAGTCTGTATTTTCAAGTATATATCATAGCATCCATTGCACTCGTACACATCCGAAAGCCCGAGGGGCGTACTTTGTGCTTGCATCCAAATCAGGTTAAATTGAAAGTAGCGTTCCTGAGTGGCTAGACAACCGAAACCGCTGTACGAACGGCCTGTACTGTACCAACAAGTATGCTGCATGATGGGCATCAAAGAAAGGGTCATGTAGTGTGCTCTCTACATACATGTATACATGGGCAGTTTACGTGCAAGAGTGCTGCATGATGGCCGCTAGCACTTTGCCGCGGCAATCCGTCTTGGCGCTGTCGCAAAGGAAAAAGGCAACGGAAACGCGCGTCCGACTGCTCGCTTACTGGCTCCTCGGTTCCGGAACCCCCCCAGGAGTTTTCCTTGCACACCACCCACTACCTGGTAGTACCGTGCTAGATACTTTTCCTGGGACCACCACCCACACCCATCGCGGATCCCCCAGAGGGCCATTTCCAACAATGAGGACGAGGAGGCAGCACTGCAACTCTGATCATCATCGCCACCATACACCACACGTCCAGGAGCTGCTGCCAACACCACGTCGGAACTCTACCACCACCACTCTGACCGTCGCGTCCGACACTGCCCCGTTGCCCGAGTTTTAGCGTCGCCCCTCCTGTCTTTCAACCCCTCAAATCGACCGGTCACGGGTGGTGTAGTGGCCTCCTTCGTCACCTTTTCCTGTCATGGACTCGTCCAGCTCTCACACTGTTGGAGCTTCCGATCCTCCACCCAGGCAGCCTACTCCTCCGTCTCAACTTGGAGGTTCCTTTCAACTTGGAGAGATCGAGGACCTCGACTTCATCTTCAATGATCTCGTTCAGGTCGGGCGCTTTGACTGGCCGCTCTCCACCGCCATCGCTGATCCCATCCAGGAAACAACGTCCCAGCAAACCGTCCCTGGGGCGTCTCTTTCCACCCGAGTCGCAGACAGGCCGCATGTAGGGATCTCCAGAGACGAGCCGACGACGGGTGCCGGAAAGGTCAAGAAGAAGACCGAGGAGCTGCGCCGCAAGGTGGACGCAGCGAGAAAGACGGTGGAAGGATGTCCGATCGGCAACGACGGAAACTCTCTGGCGTCATCTTCCTTCACCCTCCTGCAGCAGCAACTTCAGCAACAGCAACAACAGCAGGTGCACCAGCTCCTGCACGCCAAACCGAATCCCGGGCCGGCCGTCGTACGAGGAAAGACAGCGGAAGATCCGGTTCGAAAGTCGAAGCGACGCAAGGTGTGCCAGGCCTGCATTGCCTGTCGCAAGGCTCACATGTCCTGCGACCTCGTCCGACCATGCGGGAGGTGCACCAAACGCGGCATGGGACATCTCTGCGTCGACGCTCCCAAAAAAGTGGATCCACCCAAACCGCCCCCTTCATCCGTCGCCCTTGCACCAATCAGACCTGCACCGCCTCCCGCCGTTGCTGGATCGGCTTCCCAAATTCACTATAAGCCGCTGCAACCTTCCCTTGCTCCTCTGGCGGCCTCTACGGCCTATGTCGCTCCGGTACCGCCGCCGGTCTCGACACCGGTGGCTCCCGATGTCCCACTCACGGTGGCAAATCTGACGTTGGAGCAGCAGATGACGTTCTTGAACCTGCTTCAAGCTGGTGGTGGGAGCATGCTTCCGTTGTCTACACCAGCAATGTACTCGGATGCAGCTTTTCAGGCCATCTTGAATGGCAGTATGACAAATCAGGAGTCCGGTTTCAACACCACGCCCTCCGGACTCGACTTCGCTCCCAACACCATGTCTGCAGTGCAACCAATGCACTTTCCTCCCTTTGATCCCTTTTCCAGTCATACTTCCTTGATAGGGGGTCTCATGAACTCGCTTGATTTTCAAGTCGAGACGATACCCAATTCCTCGGAGCCACATGAGAACTCCGGGGCTGCGCTATTCAACTCCAATCTGGAGGGTCTTCCGACCGGTCTGAGGGTCTTTCCACCGCACTCCTCTACCGTTCCAAGCCCTCATCCTCACTCAGTTCCTCGCTCGGAGGCATCATTAGCCGAGGGAACCCGGCCCCAGCAGATAATTCACGACCATCAGCGTCTGCAGTCGCCTCTGCATCCTTCTCATTCTCCACATCATCCTCATCAGCCGGCGTCGCCACAAGCAACCCTAAATCCACTGGGACAAGCTGCTGAAGAAAGGCTTTCCTCACCGTCCCTACTTCAAGCGCGTTCGCCCCTCACTTCTCTTCGCTCTTCAACACCAGGCACGCCGCGATCGTTGAGGCCGTCCATTTCTTCAGAACAGCGGCTAGAGCCGCCAACGCCTGCCGCCACGTTCCAGACCTCCGCAATTAATCGGCTGCAGATCCCTCAGACGAGCCTCTTTGCGAGCTCCTCGATCGGATCTGAATTTGCAGCGTTAGCCGAGCTGTGGGCGACGGTATCTACATCAGATGCGCCGAACAACCATGAAACTGACGGCCCGAGCACTCCCACGGTTCCCCATGCATGCTCCGGCCCCGGCGGTCATGGGGTAAAACGCTGCAACACGTGTCCCTTCACACCCCTGGAGCGCTTCTACCTGACGGCCGCGGGCGACCAACCCGCCGCTCTCGGCACCGCCACCGAGAGGCTCCGCGACATCCTCCACACCAAGCGACGAGCCGGTCTCCTGGAATCTCACGACTACACGGCCGGCTACGTCCGCCTCGGTCACCACCTCACCACCCAGTGCTCTTCGACCACCCGTCAGCGCGTGCTCACGGTCGTCTCCTCCTTCCAGACCGGGTTCGCAGCCTTGGCGCGGAACATCACCGACGCGGAGCTGCTGGCTTCGGAGGAGACGTTGGAGAGGTTGCTGATGGAATACGACACGCTCTTCGGGATGATGGGCATCCCGTCGGCGGTGTGGCGTCGCACCGGAGAGATCGTACGCGCCAATCAAGCCTTTGCCGACTTTGTAGGTCTGGATCCGAGACTCTTCACAGGAGGACTCGTTTGCATCTACGATCTCCTGAACGAGGACTCTGCCGTCGGTTACTGGGAACGGTTCGGAAGGGTGGCATTCGACAGCGAGGAGAAGGGTTGGATGGGCACTTGCACCGTACGACTCAGGGACAAACAGGATCCCCCGGAGGAGAAGAAGTGCGCTTACTCTGTCACGGTCCGTCGAGACACGGTCGGCGTGCCACTCCTCTGCGCTGGAAACTTCCTCCCCGCCACCTCGGTCCCCTCTCGGAACGCCGATCCCTTGGTCTTACCATCGTGGGTGCAGGAGAGTCTGGACGTGGCCGATCGTCTCAAGAAGACGAG
The DNA here is from genome assembly GCA_027596035.1 of Thoreauomyces humboldtii. Classification (NCBI taxonomy): domain Eukaryota; kingdom Fungi; phylum Chytridiomycota; class Chytridiomycetes; order Spizellomycetales; family Powellomycetaceae; genus Thoreauomyces; species Thoreauomyces humboldtii. Next base: position 58,981 of record JADGJA010000020.1, read on the forward strand.
ACTCGTTCCTTCCGTCGGTCCTTCACTGGCGGAAACCGCTGCGAAGGTCCATGGCCAGTCTCCTGCCACGCCGGCGCTTGCCACTACGTCTCCATCGCAGTCGGCAGCCCTCTCCTCGGCCGTCATGTCCAGGGACGTGGCGAACCTGGTAAATTCCATAGATGGCACGCTTCCCGAGCGTGATGCGCTGCGTAGAGCGCTGGAGGATCTCGTAGGCGTAAACTGAATCCCTCACCTCCCCATCCTCTTCCCCATTTTATGTATAAAATTCTCTTTTATTTATCAGATACAGCCAGCACACGCAATGGATTTTTGACTTACGCAATGGATTTTTTTACCTAATACGCCAGAGAGTGAACTATACACCCGAGAGAGGAGAAACCTTCCTACTTTCCCCGTCAGAACTGGGCGTTGGGAAGGTACTTGCGCACCCTGCCGACGACAACGTCCTGAGCCCTGTCGACGACGGAATCCTCGAGCCTCCTGTGTCCCTCGACGACGACGCCCCTGGCCTTCTCCTGCAGTCCCTCGGAGAGTCCCTTGACGACGTTCAGGAGCTTGTCCTCGATGTCCGCCACCAGACCCCGCTGTCCACCGGTGGCGGCGTCGGCGGCACCTCCGAACACGGACTGCAGGGGGCCGCGGATGTGGGCCGGAAGCTCGGCGAACAGGGCCTGCTCGATCTGGACCAGGTTCTGGTGGAGCGTCTGGTGGAGCATCCTCTTGACGATGGCGAGACCCTCGGCGATCTTGGTCGACAGGAGCGAGGTGAGGCCCGACGCGGCTCCCTGGGGGAGAGCGAGACCCCGGTCGGTCGAGTCGTGGTTCTCCTTGTTGCCTCCGAAGAACCCCTTGAGCGTGCCGACGGCGTCCTCCACGCCGGCTCCGCCCACCTCGCGAGGCGAGATGTTGCCGTGGAGGTACGTCTTGAACTGCTCGATGGCGTCGTGGGAGAAGCCGTCGGCGAGTCCCCGGTGCTTTTCGGTCAGGAGGACGTCGAGCTTTGCGCGAAGCTCGGGGATGAGGGCGTCGGCCTTGGCGCGAGGGTCGATGGCCGACGAAAGGCTGTTCTGGGTCTGCTCGGCAAACGCCGTGACGCTGTGGAGAGCGTCCGAGATGATGCCGCGGTCGGTAGGTCCCGTGATGGGATCGCGGGGATCGCGGGTGACGGGCGAGAGAAGGTCTCGGGAAGCAGGGACGGTCGCGTCGTAACCCCCGTTGCTGACCGGAGTCTGATTGGCGTACCCGTAACCGCCTCCGCCTTGCTGCGGGTTGGCGTAACCGCCGTTGTTGACAGGAGCCTGGTTCGAGTAGCCACCGTTGTTGACAGGCGCCTGGTTGCCGTAGCCACCGCCGCCAAAGCCCTGAGCAGGAGCGCCTTGAGCTCCCCCGTTGACAGACGCATTGGCGTTGGTAGCGTCGTCCGAGTGGAAAGCCGAAAAGTCGCCGTGGAAGATCTGCTGGAACACGAGGTGGACCTTGGCCTCGAGCTCGTCCAAAGACATCTTCTGGAACTGCGAGATCTCGTTGGCCACCAAGGGCGAGAGCTCAGGTTTCAAACCTAACGACAAGGCAGGCTCGTGAGTTCACGAGGACATACATCTTCACGATTGCCTAAGGGTCAACGACACGTACCATCCAGGTAAGAATCGATGGCGTTGGTGACAAAGCCCGGAAGCTTGAAGGGCAGGGCACGGTCTCCGGGCTGGACGGGACTGGCGGTGTTGGCGCCTTGGTCCGAGAATGCTTGGGTAGCTGCAGGTACAAGTTTAGGAACAGCTTAGCTTCACTGCGTGGGGGGAGTCAAGTGCATACCTTCTTTGAAGAACTCCATGTTGTGATGCTTCTATAAAATTGAATTGAGAACCTGGTTAACGAAGGGTACCGAGAACTGCTCTATGTGTGTTCAGGATTAGCTGGAAGATGCGAGGTGTGCTGTGCCTGATGGCGGCGGGCGGCGGCCGGCTATGACGTTTGCCGTTGACGTTTGTACGACAGCCAGGATTCATTTTGTCAAACACCTCGTTCCCATCGGCAATCATTACAAGTGCTACGAACGATTCGTACGATGTCACGCTCGTGTTTTCCATTTGCAGATCGCTTGCCTTGGAGAAGAATGCGAAAGACTATCTACCAGAGTTCACTCGATGGAGCGGCTCTATGCCCATGTACTGCATGGGGCTCCCGGTTCGAGGTCTCAAAAAAATATGTAATGATACGTCTACCAAACAAAATCGGCCGCCACGGCAAAGTGATCGCTGAGGGAACTGAACGGTTGTCCTTCGACCAAGAACTTTTCCACCCGAGCGTTCTCGAAACTGACCGGCCGCGCGGTCAGCGGTTCCCCGGTAGCAGCAGCAGCAGCAGCAGCAGGAGGAGGAGCATCCTGAGATTCCGACGTCGTCTCGTCCTTGGGCACCAGACTGAGGATGTAGTCCAGACACTTTCTGTCAGGCTCCTGAAGTCCTTCCCCGACCCTCAACCGACTGGTCGTGACGGGGAACGATCCCGTGCCCTGTCTCACGACGTCCTCGACGACGTACGCGACGTCCTCCCCGTCGCGTGCATCGCTGCTGTTGCTGCTGTTGCTGCTGCCATGGTTTCTGTGGCCGGCGTAGACGGCCATCATCCTTGCGTACTCTCCACCGTCCGACGTGGCCATGTCGCGTATGGCGTCCACGTTGAGATCCCCGCAGAGGAGAACGGGTTCGCCCTTGATCCTCCGACCGCTGTCGCCGTCACCGTGGAGGACCCTGTCGATGAAGGCCTTTGTCTCCACGAACTGTCTCGCCCTCAGCTCGAGAGCTCTGCTCGAGTCGCACGACTGGAAGTGACTGGTGAAGACGTGGACGCGTCTGTTCGGTCGTGTCGTCGTCGTCGTCGTCGTCGATGCAGGCTCCATGGCATCCGCGTCGTCGGGAAGTCGAACCCTGACGTACAAGACGCCTTTGGCCGCCAACCAGTCCCCGACCTCGGTCCCCCTCCCGAACGTCGTCTCCTCCACTCCCTCTATGGGCCACCTGGAGACCACGAGCAGTCCCGCGTCCACCCTCAGCCTCCACAGTGAGGGGACCCTCCCCGCGGCGCTGTGGACGAGCCCGGCGTCCTTGGCGAGGGAGACGAGGAGGTCCCTGCGGGAGGAGAGGGAGCCGAAGGTCTCCTGGAAGCAGACAATGTCGTAGGACGAAAAGTGGGAAGCGAAGAGACGGATGCGTTCCTCCTTCCAGTCGCCGCCCTTGTTGGTGCGGTCCGAGACGCCAGGTGGTCGGAGGAAGAAGTTCAGGGTGAGGATGCGCGCTCGTGGCATTCTGCTTTCTCTTTTTTTTCTTCGTGGCTGGGTTTCGAGGGAGGATGGCCGAGTGAGGATTGAAACTTCGTAGGGTGCTGCCTGTATTGAATGGACTGGGAGGGATCGGTGTTCGGCTTGTCAGAATACCTCGTGGGGAATGCTGGCGTGTGTGACGGCTGTACAGTAGCAGTGGCGGTAACGAAGTGCCTCGAGGCGAAAGACCGGTGGTGTCCGGCAGAGTCGGACAGCGTCGTACCCGTTACGATGACTCCTCGATGTGACTCATTCTCATTAGACAGGCTGAGGCTCTCGAATCTCTCTCGCACAAGACACCCCCCCCCCCTTGGCTGCTGCGCATGCCTCAATACCAACGTTCTCTCATCCCTCAGCACAAGTCGTGTGGCTGATCTGGTAAGGCGCGTGTTCCACTTCCGCAAGGTCGTGGGATCGACCTTCGCTGGGCGGCCGAGGACGTAAATCTGAAAATTAACAGGTTATGGTCCATCACGGGGCTTGGGCATTCTGGGGAGTGAAGGTCAACTGACCCCTTTGTGTTTTGCTTCTCAGACCAAAATACCGATGCGATGCGCGATTGTTGTTGCGTCGTCATCCACCAGTCGCAGCGGGCGTCCCTCATGCAAGGCTGAGAGTTGACGATTTGCTTGCCGCTGTCTCTCATCCTGCGTCTGGACCGATCGACGTCAAGAACTCACTTGCTGAAGTTCTCAAGTACTCCTCCAACCTTTGGTACTTCATCTGCATCATGTACTCAGCCTCAGTCTGGGCTTGCACTCTGCCTCCATCCTTTGGACAGCGGCAGTTGACCCGCGAAGTGTTCAGCGCCATTACTCGTTACCCAAGTCTCGCCGCCGCCAGGTCATTCATGAATCGCATGTCCTTTTATCCAAATCTATACAGTCTCCACGATAGTGGAGAGGTTGGGATGTTTCAAAACATCGGTGCCGATTCTTCAAATGCTAGGGTAGACCTCAGAGCTTCCTTAGGCCAAGGAAGCCGTGTCCCATGGTGCCCTTCTTGGCGCCCTGGTAATGTACAGAGAGGGTGGACTTGGGTGGGAGAGACAAAAAGTCCTGAGAACGAGGAAAAGAGGAAGGGTTTTAGTCATTCCCGTTCTGGATTTCAGTTCTCTGCCTTTTCAAAGTCTTACCAGGAGGCTGATGCCGGTGCATGTCCCTTCTTCGACGCGACCTTGTCCGTCTGTCACGAAGCCGCTGGAGTGGTGAACGACGTAGGAGGGCGAGTTGATGGCCGACAGGACCGACTCGCCGTTGACCACGAGCTGGATGGATGGCTTGCTCTTCGTGAAGAAAGCAAACGAGATCTCGTAGAGACCAGCTTCCGCTACCCGGATGTTAATGGAATCGCGGTCCCATTTGAAGTTTTCCGGGTCTGACGAAAATGATGAACCCATGTTAGCCAAGAAGTCGAAAGGCGCGAGTCAACAAGGAAATCTTCAAAACGCACCATTGTTGTTTGTTTCAAAGTTCCACGGTACAGCACCGCCTTGCTTCAAGGTTCCGGATTTCCAAAGCCATTGACCGTACCGAAGGAACGGCTGCTGAGCTACCTGCTGGGCAAACGTGGCCTTGCACGCGCTCACGTCCGAGCACACCATGAAGAGCTTCTCGTCAAAATCTCTTGTCAGACGTCTGGACAGCTTGTCCAGGTCTCGATCGTTGTATCCGACAACAGAACTCTCAGACGTCTGACTGTCCTGTCCGGCAGGGCAGCATCTGTCCTTGTCGCGTCCGTTCCGGGGAGCCGCAGCGCCGGTGGAGAAAAGTTCATCGCGGATGTTGGTGGTGATCCTTTCGATGCGCTCGGCATGCTCGGATCCCGTCTCCTTCAATCGTTTCTCGAGCCACTGCTTCAGATCCTTTCGAAGTTTGGATTCCAGTTCCCGTCGCGCGGACGCAAGGTCCGAGGGATCGGCGTTGTCGGCTAGGAACTCCTTGACGTATGCACGCACTTCGGGCAGCACGGCGTCGAGCATGGATCGACGCGATTCGGGCTGCTTCTCCCCTTCCTTCTTGAGGAAAGAAAGCTCCTTCTTCATCTTCTTCAAAGCGTTGGATATCTCGACGTCAGCTGCCGCGCTGTCGGTCGTTGCTCCGCTGGAGTGCTTTCCGATCAGGGATCGTACTTCGTCCCTGGTGGGCAAGTGACGCATGAGCTCTTCCAAAACGGCCGTGTCGACCTTCTTGTCGAGTGACTTGCGGAGACTGGCAATGTATCGGTCGTTGACGCCACCTCCGCCTCGGCTCAGGTATACCTTTCCAGCGGCAGGGGCCGCCCCGCCGATGGACTGGTCATCGCCCACACTTGATAGATCTCCCTCAAATGCAGGGACCCTAAAGTCACGGAGGTTGGAAGGCTTGATGTGGACATCTCGATTGAGGGTTTTGACGTCTGCTCGAAGGTTTTCGATGTTGGCGGCGAGGATCTCGGTCTTGTCTGACAGGCCGCGAAGGTTGTTCAGCGAGACTCCCAAGTCACGCTGTGAGTGCTCCAAGGTCGTGACACGGTCGGATGTAGGCCGAGTCCATTTGTCCAACTCGTTTCGGACCGTTTCTTCGGACGCCTTTTCGACACGCTCCACCAAACCCTTGAGATCCTGGTGACTTTGTTTGATGACGGATAGTTTCTGAAGCATTTCTTTTGTCCATCGGTCCATTTCCTCGTTGACCCGTCGCACAACCCGGCTTTCGGTGCTGGTGATTGTGGTCTTGACCGTCTGAAGTTGACGATCGACCGTTGCTGCTTGGTCAAGTCGGGATTGGGACTGCCGGATTGTCTCGGCTGCAAGTTCCTCGTGCTTTGACTCGGCAACTTCGATGTCCGTAGTCATGCTCGTCTGTTTTTGCTCGATGGCCAAAAGCTTCTTTTGCGTGGACTGCCTCCAGTTTGTGTTATCAGCTGTGGAAGCTGCCAGTTTCGTGGTGATGCCGGTGACCTTCGAAGCAATGTCTTGCTGTGCAGTTTCAAGGACCTCGATCTGTGCGGCAGTGCCATCACGCCATCGCTTCACGTCCTCCGTCATGCCCCTCAGCTTTGTGAGATCTTCCGTAACCTTGACCACAGCCTTCTCGTGCAAGGAGTCGAGCTCATTGAGACGGCTCGTAAGGTTCTGTGTGCCCATCTTGTTCTTGTCGTAGTCGGTACGAAGCGCGATAACCTCGTTTGCCAGCTGAGTGACATCTCGAACTGCCCCGAGACTGCTTTCAACGTCCGCTAGGCGAGCTCCAAAGTCTCTGTTGTCTCGGTTCATAGATACCAAGCCGTCGAACACCTTCTGAATGCTCGTGACATTCTCGTTGCTCTCTTCGCGGAGGCAGGCCACGTCCTTGAAGAGGTCGGATACGCTCTCAACACCACCTAGTGTCCGCTCGACGTCCTTGATCCTCGTCACAGCCAATTGGTGCTTGCCATCGAAAGATTGTAGCTGTGAGATAATCTTTCCGATCTCCTGTGCGGTGGTATCCTGCGCACCCTGCAGAGCCGTCAGATCGTTTGCAATCTCCGGCACGCTAACAATGCTGCCAAGTTTTTTCTCGAGCGCTACAACATGAGATTTGATCTCCTGAAGTCCCTCGTCATGATGAGCGTCTCCTTGTTGCAAAGCCGTTACGTCCTGGGCAAGTCGATGCACCTTCGCCAGATCCGCAAGCAGCGACTCGAAGCGTCCAGACATCTCCAATGCCGCCTTCTTGTCCGCCGAGCTCGAAGCCTCGACGCTTCGAATGTGTCGCACCTCGTCCATCATGCGAGTGAGGTCCTGCTCCGTGGACGCTCTGAACTCGTCCGTGTCGTCCGCTCGCACTTCGAGCCGGTCCAGCCGGCCCAAAGCGAGATGTGTGTCGATCTGGAGGTCCTTGTCCGCTGCGTGGAGTGTGGTCAGGTCGTCTGCGATCTGGGAGACGAACTTCGTCATAGCTGCTCGTGACTCGTCGATCTCCTCTAGTCGAGTACCGATGGCGCTGATGGCGCTGAGTGCCGATCGACCGCTCTTCGTGTTGCCTGCTTCTGCCTGTCGGAGCTCCGTGATATCGGATGCGTATTTGGACGCGTGGTTTTGCTGCCAGTTTTGCATGTCGTTGACTTGCCGGGTCACGCTCTTGGTCTTTTCCAACGCGCTGCCGAGAACGACGCGGACTTCCTCGCCTTTCGTTTGCAGACTTGTAACGTCAGAAGTTAGTTTTGAGACCTGAGCGGTTATGGTTGTTCTAGATGCTGCTAGATCTTCGAGCTTTCCGGCGAAAACCAGCACGTCTTCCGAAACTTTTCCGCATGCGACCGTGTTTGCAGTATTGTTTCCTTGCAGTAAAGTCATTTGCGTGCTGAGACGAGCGACGTCGGCCTCGGCCACTGTCCGAGTCGAGTACAGCTCGTCGAGACGGTTATCGCTGGCCGTGAGACGTCCTCCCAGTCTCCTGATGTCTTTTGCACTGTCTTCGAATGCGCTACGAGCTCCGGCGAGCTCATCCCCAAGAAGCGCCAGATCAGTGATGATCACATTGCTTATGGTGCCTTCGACCTCTTTGACTCTTCTGTCCAAACCGTGGGTCTTTTCTGCGATCAGTCGAGCGTCGGATTGCATTTGCTCAAGAGATTTTCTGGCAGTGGACTGTTCAGTAAGATGATGCGCGTGCTGCTCCTCAGCTTTGCGCAAACGTCGCTTTTGCTCCTCAGTTTCCGAGCTCACGTCCGCAAGCTCGCTGTTGATCTGTCGAAGTTCGTGCTTCGTGGTTGTAGAAGCTAGCTCGGTGGTCTCGACCCTTGTCTCCAGACTCTCGATGCGGGAGGAAAGGACGGACATGCTGTGTCTGTCTTTGTTCGGTTGCTGCATCATGAAGTCGTTTTGGACTGGGTAATGGCTGTGCTGCGGCTGCTGTGGCTGTGGCTGGGAAATGGCCGCGGAGTGGATGTGCTGCCAGACCCGAGTCGTCTCGGCCATCTGCTTGCTAGTGTCAGTTTCGATGATTTTGATGCGATTGTTCAGATCGTCCACGGCACGACGTGCAACTGTGTCTGACGTTCGTTGAACGATGACGGCTTCTTCAGCCTTGGTGGTGGCTTCTTCCACGGCCAAGCGTAGCTCCTTCAGTACAAGCCCGCTTGTGGTACTAGACTTCAAGCCTCGGATGTCTTCCTCGACGGTACGAATTCGAGAGTCTTCAGCGTACTTGCTCGGCAAATCTCGGAGTGTCGCTTCCATAGTGTTGAGACGCGACTGATCCGGCACCTTGTTCTTGAGATCGGTAAGAGCATTGTCCAGCTCGCGAACTCGCGACTCAGGAATCTGCGAAGCTCGAATATCTCTGACGGATGCTTCGAGCACAGTAATTCGCTCTGCTTCTGGGAGTCTACCCTGAAGTCCGCTTATGATCATCTGTAAGTCTTGGAAGCGTGGGTCTGATTGCCATCGCGAGGACATCGCAGCAAGACTTCCTTCCAACTCTCCGACCTTGTCGAGCTTGGATAGACTGCTGCTCACACGTTGGATTTCGTTCTCAAGACTAGCGACCTTCGATCTGTCTGCGGTCCTTTCATCAAAAGCCCGCTGGACATCAGTCTCAAGACTGGAGACCTTCGATCTGTCTGCAATCTTCTCGTCAGAGGCTCGCTTGATCTCGGCTTCAAGACTAGCCACTTGTGATCGGTCTGCGGTCTTTTCGCTGAGGGCACGAAGCTCAGCTTGAAGAGAAGTCAGAGAGCTACGCTCGACTGTTTGCTCACTCAAAGTCGCAACAGAAGTCTCTATGGCTCGAAGGCGAGCGTCGTCGTTTATCACGCTTTCAGATATGCGTTTGATCTCTTTCTCTACAAAGCTTGCCTGAGTTGCATCTACCGTGCGATATTCAGACATTCTCGCGGTGAAGGTCTGTAGGGATGACTCTAAAGTTTGCAGTCTGCTGTCATTATTTATGCGCTCGTGTAGTCCTCGGATTTCCTTCTGAGCATCTCTCAGAGAAGCTGCATCCGCGAATCGCACGTTCAATAGTTCCAGTGAAGGTTTTTCGGAAAGGGTCTTGCTATCGGATGTCACGGAACCCTGCAAGCTCGCGACATGTGCATCAAGAGTGTTGCACCGCGACAGGATTGTCCTGAGTTCAGTGTCTATAGCGATATCTGCTTGCTTGTAAGCAGTGTCGACTAAATGGATTCGCTTTTCGAGACTTCCAACGCTAGCCATCAACCTTTCATCCGCCTCGCTCCTGTCCACCGTCTCTTGGGCTGTGGAGCGAGTAACGGATGCAAGCTTGGCAGCTGACTCCTGTATCAAATCGTCAAGAGCATCAACGCGACGAGCGAGAGCGGCTCCCGAAGACTTCAACTCGTCTTCGTTCGACTTCAAAATGGCCTTTGTTGTCTCAATCTGAGATAGGGTGTCTCTCTGGGCTGACTCAATATGCGAGATGCGGTCCTCGTCTATGCGTATTTGACTTTGTACAGACTCTGCAACGAGTCTGACATCTTGCAGGCTGTTCGAAGCTATCTGGGCCTTTTCCTGCTCAGCAATCAGCGTCGCCCGAAGCGTTTGCAGTGAAGGTTCAATTGCCTCCTTAACGATATCCATTGACAGCGCATCTTTTTGGACCGTCTCAAGCTGCGATAGTCGCTCCTCAGCACTGCGGACTTGACTCCCAACAGAGTCCAACTGCAAACGAACATCTTGTAAACTGCTCGTAGCTATCTGAGATGTTTCCTGCAGAGCTTGGATCGACGGTTCGAGAGCCTCTTTGACAACTTCCAATGATAGAGCGCTCTTCTGGTCCAATTCCAGCTGCGTGATGCGCTGTTCTTCCGTGCGAGCTTGGTTTTGAACCGCATCCACGAGCAACTGGACATCCTGTAGAGTGCTTGCCACTACCTGGGCCTTCTGCTGATCATCGATCAGCGTCTGCTGAAGGGTTTGGATCGCCGGATCTATCCCGTCCTTTTGAGCAGACTCGAGGTGCGATATGCGCGCTTCGTCGCTAAGAGCTTGCACCTGGACCGCTTCCGCGAGGAGTTTCACGTCCTGCAGTGTGCTGGACAGTGTCTCAGCCTTTTGCTGATCAGCTATCTGTGCCTGCTGGAGAGCGAGGATCGACGGTTCGATGGCCTCTTTGACGATCTCAAGTGACATTGGATCTATCTGGGCTGACTCGAGCTGCGATATGCGCACCTGGTCTGTGCGAGACTGACTTTCTACAGCCTCTACGAGTGATTTAATTTCTTCCAAGGTGTTCGACAAGACCTGGGTCTTCTCCTGCTCCTCGGTTTGGGTTTGCTGGAGAGCTTGGATCGACGGTTCGATGATTTCTTTGACGGTCCCGATGTCTGCCTTGACGGCTTCAATGTGAGAGATGTTTTCCTTTTGGGCAGACTCGAGTTGCGAGAACCGCTCCTCATCTGTACGAGCTCGGTCCTGAACAGACTGCACGATCACCTGGACTTCCTGCAGTGTGTTAGAGACTTGTTCAACCTTTTCTTGATCGCCAAGCTGTGCTCGTCGAAGGGCTTCGATAGATGGTTCAACGGTCTCTTTCACGGTTTCGAGCGAGAGCGCCTTTTGCTGAGCTACCTCAAGCTGAGCGATGCGCTCCTCGCCTGCACAAGCTTGGCTTCGAACGGCCTCGACAAGCAACCGGACGTCCTCAAGTGCGTTGGAAACAAAATGGGTTTTCTGCTGATCAGCGACCAGCGTTTGTTGAAGACCTTGGATCGTCGGTTCAATGGACTCCCTCAGGTTTTGGATCGAGGGTTCGAAAGACTTTTTGACGATTTCAATCTGCGCCATCGCTTCTCGCTGAGATACCTCCAGTTGAAGCATGCGCTCCTCGTGTGTAGAGACCTGTCCTCCGACATCCTGCGCAGAGTCGGTGACTACCAAGGGCTTCTCCTGGTCAACAGTGCGCAAGTGCTGGATGGCTGTCTGGATGGATGGCTCGATGGTCTCTCTGACGGTCTCGATCTGCAAGTCCGTGTTCTTCTGAGCTGCCTCGAGTTGCGATATGCGCTCCTCATCCGTAAGCGTTTGCACTTGTATGGCTTCGACGAGCGATCGAACATCTTGAAGAGTGATGGAAACACTCTGCGTGTGTTGTCGATCAGCCATCAGTGTCTGCTCAATGGCTTGAATCGCAGGTTTGATGACATCCTTGAGGGCCGTGATGCGCGAAATGGCGTCCGTGTTCCCTGACTCAACTTGCGATATACGCTCAGCTTCTATGCTGGCTTGAGTATCGACCAGCTCTCGTACACCGTCAAGGGCGGCTGAGATCTGCTGAGTTTTCTCCTGTAGTAATTGCATCGATGGTTCGATGGAGCCCTTCACGGTCTCGATCTGCGCAACGACGTCTCGCTGAGCTGCCTCAAGTTGAAGCATGCGCTCCTCATCAAAGGTTTCCTGGACCGGGGTATCTTGCGTGATGTTTGGAACTGATCGAGTTCTCGTTTGTCCAGCGATAAGCATCTCGTGAAGGGTTTGAATGGAGGTTTCGGTGCTTTCCTTGATGGTGTCGAAATGCGACAGGGCGTCTTTCTGAGCCGCCTCTAGCTGGGTTATGCGCTCTTCGTCCGTGCGGATTTGACCTTGGACCGCTTCAACAAGCGTTCTGACATCTTGCAGGTTGTTGGTGACTATCTGATCAGCTACCAAGGTGTGCTGGAGAGCTTGAAGGGAAGGTTCGATGGCCTCTTTGACGGTTTCAAGCTGCGACATGGTATCTCTTTGAGCTGATTCCAGCTGCAAAATGCGTTTCTCGTCAACGCTGTTTTGGCCCTGCTTATCCTGCAAGTTGGGAACTGACTGAGATTTCGGAGGCTGGGAAGCTCGCATCTCTTCAAGTGCTTTTTGAATTGAAGGCTCGATGGCCTCGATGTGCGCCTTGGTGTCCCCCTGAGAAGACTCGAGCTGAGAAATGCGAGCATCTTCTGTTTGGAGCTGTTCCTGAACGGAGTCCATGAGCACTCTGACGACTTGCGTCGTGTCCATGATCACTCGGGTTTTCTCCTTTTCTGCGCTGAGCATCTGCTGAAGTGCTTGAATGGAAGGCTCGACGGTGTCTTTGACGGTCGCCACAAGAGCATTCACCGTTGGCCGGATCGCCTCCCAAGCTTGGTCAAACTGGTCGCCGGATGCGACAAGCTCAGCGCGGACGACCGAAGCCGCGGCGTCCGCTTTGGCTGTCGACAGAGCTTCAGCCGTGAGCTCGGCCTCGAGCTTGAGAGCAGAAAGAGCGGTGGCAACATCTCCGCCGTTGGCCTTTCCTTGCATCTGCGACTCCAGGATGCGAAGTCGAGACTCGACCGACGCGGCGTACTGGACATCCTGAGACGAGATCACTTCCGTCGTTCGACCGATCTCTTGGAGTTTCTCGTCTACTTCCTTTTGCACGAGCTCTACGGTGGAGGACAGCTTCGGAATGGTTCCTTCTACAGCTTCAAGCTTCTCGGAGAGCTTGACTTCGTTGCCGTGAAGCTTCTCGAACTGTCCGTCAAAGTGGTCGCGGAGCTGAGTAGCACGAGTAGCGGCTTCAGTGACCACCTCAGTCAACTTTTCCTTGACCTTCTCTTCCAGCTCAGAACAGCGCGTCTCGATGAGGTCCGCGCTGACCGACTCCTTCCTCTGTCGAGACGAGGAGCTAGCACGAGATGCTCGAAGCTCGTCGAACTTTTTCTCGAGACGTCTTTCGCCGCCGCGGGCGTCCGTGGACTGCTTCTGGAAGGCCCTCTTGAGTTCTGCCATCGTGCTGGTGATGTGATCGAAGTCGGAGGTTTTGGCTTCAAGTTTCTTCTCTAGATCTCTGCATCGCTTCTGAACCTGCAGAAGCTGTAAATCGGTCATCTCCGAGCTCTGACTCTGGCTGCGGCGATGGTCTCGAAGGCTTTCGATCTTGTCCTTCATCTTGCGTTCCATGGCAGCGTACCGGCTCTCAAAGTCCGCCATGTAAGCCTCCATGGTCTTCTCGCGTCGGCTCACGTCTTTGAACCGGCCGTCCAGCATGGAAGAGACCTCATGGATGATGTCCGATCGCAGGGACTGCACATCGTCAGCGACCGATGTCTCACTCCTGGGTCTAGAAAGATGGCTCCCCGCGATGTGGTATTCCAGGTTCTGATGAGCGACGGGACCGGATCGAACCGCCTGGGTCACCTCATCGGTTTCCGAATCCAGTCGGTCACCGAGGGAGACGAGGTCGGACTCGGTCTCGAACTCTGGGTATCGTCTCTCGTTCGCAGCCGCGTCCGAATCGGACCACGCGTCGCTGCCGGGGGCGAGTCCGCTTCCCAGGTGCTTTCCATGCTCCTGCATGACGCGAGAGGGTGGCATACGACCTCTCAAGCTGTTGGCTTCGGAGTCGGCAACGCTGACGGACGGCTGTCGACTGTGTTCGGCCGTCCCGCCCTCCTTGGGCGTGTGACCTTCCAATGGTGTCGAGGGAGCGCTGGATATCTTGTCTAGTATGTTTCCCATCTGCTTGACTCTGCGAGCCATGCCGGGGATGCCGCCGAGATCGCGGACCTCTGACTGTTGCGACTCCATCTTCAGTTCGTGCAAGACGTTTCGAAGGGTCTTGATGGCTGTCTTTTGCTCTCTCAGTGCGTCGTAGACCTGACCGATGTCCTTCTTCGAGGGCTGGGATGCAGCCTGGACGACCTGCGACCTTTGCGAGAGATGAGAGCGTTCGGATCCTCCCCGCGAGGCCGGTCTGGCAACGACCCGTGGATCGACCGGAGGTTTGTTCTCGCGCTGTGCACCGCCGCCGCGCCGGGATCCGCTCCCGTTCCAAGATTGAGCGTGAGCGGGGATGGGAGCAGGATCGTCGCCCGATGCAAACGAGCCTTGTCGACTTTTGGGACCGCTACGGGCGTCCTCGCTGAAGGTGCTGGCTAGTTGATTGTTGAGGTCAGAAGTGGGAGACCAGTTCTCGGAATGTTCCGACCCGCGGACAGCTCTGTCAAAGTCGGATACGAGAGCGGGAGACCAGTTTCTGGATGTGTTTGAAGAACGGACCGATTTCGATACCACCGAGGCAGGCGGCCAGTTCCTCGAGCCAAGGGACGAGCGAAGAGAGTCCTTGCTGTCGCTGTGATGCCTGTAGGATGCAGGAAGCGGTGAATCTACCGAGCGAGATGCGGTTGCTCGATTGCCGCGCTGGCGATATGCGCTCTGTTTCTCGGACGGATCGACACTGAATTGCCTTGGAACTGGTCTAGCGTTCCTCGCAAGGGCTGGTTGACGATAGTCGGGATGCTGAGGACGCTGACTAAGAGAGGTGGGGCGCCTCTGCGAGGACCTGAATGCAGGAGCCGGACTGGGACGGAAGGAGGCCCGCGACCTCTCGCCACTGCGGAGTGAGTTTGGAGACACCGAGTGTGCTGCTTGAAAACTGTCCGAAGGCTCGTCATAGAGTTGCTGGTCCGGCACGGAGAGTTCATCGTGTGCGGTGGGGCTATCTCCGGATACAGAAATGTTTTCGCTTCCAGGAATGGATTCGGAGAAGCCAGTTTCCGAAAATAGGTCCCTGTCGTCGTCGAGGAAGTCTCGAGACCCGTCGGATGAAGGTCCGGAGAACATGATTCCGGGCTGGCGAACGGTTTGCGGCAACTCGTCAAAGACGTGCGTAAAGGCAGAGATTGGGTACGGCGGAGAGACCTGCAGGCATTCAGGGGAGAGAGCGTCCCTCGCCCTTTCGCTCTTTGGGGCTTTGCATACGGGACGGGACGATGGGCTGGCTACACGCGTTGTTCGACGCGCTCTCCTTCACGTCAGCAGTCGATGTGTGGCTGTGCATCCAAGCAAGCTCTTGCGCTCGGACACTTCGGACACGCACTTTTCCTCGTAACCGGCAGCGCCCCCGTAAGTCGTTCGACGTTCCAACTTCACAAACAACGCCATCGAGCCTCGGTCTCACTACGATCGCCTGTCCGTGCTCCATTCCAACCCAACTCAACCCGTCGCTGCCTCGTGCGTTCAGGGACCTCGTGGTGTAGACGTTTCATTCCTTCCGCTTTTTCCCCAACGTTCATCTTCACACACACACACACATCC
>JADGJA010000200.1:0-30714 GCA_027596035.1 Thoreauomyces humboldtii
CCTCTGGCCTACTGTACCTCCCCCTCACCACCGCAATTTTCAACGCGCCCGATGGGTCTGTCCAAAAAAGCAGGCATCTCTGCGGTGCACAAGTCATCGCCATCGCTCTGACTCACCTTGTTTAGGTGCAAGGGCTCGATGATTCGAAGCGATCTGCGCTTGCCCCCAGAGCTGGCTGGTACTGAAGTCCCAACGAGGGCACAAGGGAGGATGAGAAGCGCCCAAAGCGCAACGCGAAACGTCGACGCGCAACTTCCGCCTCGAGAATCTTGACTTTCATGAGGACACGGATGAAATCAAAAAGACCTGCAAATGGAGATGGCCATAGGACAGAGTATGGCCAGTCACCCAAAGGTCATGAGGACCAATGGTCGCAATGGTCGAAAGGTCTGGACAGCTGCGGCAATTGGGGCCGATTTGGGCGTAACGCGTCCGTCAGTCAGTCACACCTCCCTCCCTTTTCTGCACACGTCACCTTTCCGCCCGGCTGCTGGATTTGTTGGTGTACTGTACGCCCAGGCTCTGGGATTGCTAGTACACATACCAGTACCCCCCCTGTCCTCGCCCGCAGCCCGCTCCCACATCACCGAAACAACACTCCCAGAGCATATCCATACAGAAGCCAAGATGAGTAGCCACGATCTAGGTCACATAGGTACGTACAACCGTTTGTCGCCACGGTGCTCGCCACCTCATCTTCCACAATGTCCGGCTGAAACCTTTTCCGCAATCGTCCATTTTCCCCTCAGACAACATGACTCCGGCTCAGACGCAGGTGCGGAGTGATGTTCCAGAGAAGAGAGAGCATTCCATGGTAACTCCGCGACTTACCCTTCCATCTCCTGTACCGCCGGTGGGGTGAAAACAGATCCTACAACTGTACTGGAAAGCGCTCTTGGAAGCCCTCGACACGGCGACGCCGACCCACAGTCGCTCCTCCTCGTCCACCAACTCGAACTCGAACAACTCGAACCCACCCTCCTCCCCGTCCACCCCGACCTTCCAGTCCAACACGCTGAAGGAGGAACTGTGGCTCGCGTGCGCCCTCGACCGTCCCGACCAGCTCACCCTCCGGTTCTTGAGGGCGCGAAAGTGGGACGTGACAAAGGCCGTGGACATGACCGTCAAGGCCCTGCAGTGGCGGATCGGGTTCGGCGTGGGGACCCTCCTGGCTCACGGCGAGAGGATGGTTGACCTCGAGGAGCTCGAGTGCGGAAAGAGCTACTTCCAGGGTGTCGACAAGGAGGGACGACCCTGTTCCTACGTCCACGTCCAGCTCCACGACAAGAACACGGTCGACAGGCAGCTGACGAAGAACCTGACCGTCCTGACGTTGGAGACAGGGAGGCTCGTCATGAGACCTCCCCAGGAGATGGCCAACATCGTGTTCGACATGACCGGGTTCGGGCTGAGGAACTTTGACAACGAGTTCCTGAAGTTCCTCGTGCAGTGCATGCAGGACTACTACCCAGAGTCCCTCGGCAGGGCGCTGGTGGTGAACGCTCCCTGGGTCTTCAACGGCTGCTGGGCCATCATCAAACCCTGGCTGGATCCCGTCGTGGTGGCAAAGGTCTCGTTCGTCAAGATGGCCGAACTCCCGAACCACATCGACGTGGACCAGCTCCCAAAGAAGCTGGGCGGGAACGCTCCCGACTGGGCGTACCATCCCATGGGGAAGGAGGAGGAGGACGAGTACGTCAAGAGCAGGGCCGACACGGTCGGAGCGGAGACGGCGTGGAGGACGTTCAGGGACGTGGCGGAGGACTACGAGAAGGGGATCAAGGCGTGGGCGGAGCCAGGCGCTCCGACCGAGGGGAAACCGAAACCGAGTGACCTCGAAGAGACGGAGAATCGTCTGCATCAGGCGTATGTGGGACTCTCTCCTTTCATCAGGTATACTAAAAAACTAACACCCCTCTCGTGAGCGATCCGTTCCCATTCCCGAAACCCAATTTCGCTGATATCGGCCCTATTTCAATTTTTTCTTTGATAGGACACGAACCACATACCATCGAGTCGGCGATACCGTCGATCCGGCGTTTCCTACAGCTGGATGAGACGCCTTCATTTCAAAAAGACATTGGTCTTCATTAGAGGGAATAGGTCTTTTAGATGCACAGGATATTTTGGACTGAATCAAAGTTATTCGGACTTTTGGGGGAACCGGAAATACCCATTCCGCTACAGATCATGAGGAAAAAAAAGAAAGGTCATTACAAGGGAAAGAATACAAAGAGGGAAAAACCAAAAGAAAATATTACAAATGTTGACGCAGCAGAAACCCAACTCATCCCCCGTCTCCACATCCCACACACATCGCCAACGCCCCGCGCATCAATCAGTACATGGTCTGATTATCCTCATAGATCCTCTCCAACAATGCGAACAGGGTACGAGACACCTCACCCCTCTCGTCGACCGGAAACGTCAACGACGAAGCACCCAGCATCATGGAATCTCCGGTAGACGTCGTCCTCGGCCGCGCTCCCGACGCTCCACCCGCGGTCGTCGCATCCGCAGTCGGGCCGCCTGCGGCGTGACTGGTGTCGAACGACAGGGGATGCGGTGGTCGAGACTCGGGTTGCAGATGCTGCGGGTGGTGCGGATGGTGGGCGTTGGCTGCGTGGAACTGTCCGTGGAGACGGGGAGGGGATGTTCGGGATGCGTGCGTGTCGATCCCGTTTCCACGCTGCCGGACAGAAAAAAAAAAGGATGGAGCATCAGTCCCGAGAAATGACATGTCAGGGTCTCCCTGACAACCCGTCTACTTCTTTCTTTTTTTTACCTTTGGGCGCAGGAGGGAATGGATCAGCAGACTCGACGAGTTGCCTGGATCCGTCGGAGAGAGGGCTGGATGATATCCCGCTCCTACCCCGCTTCCCTGATGATGCTGCTGTTGCTGCTGTTGCTGGTGGTGATGTTGAGCAGGATCGTTACCGGCCCTCGCGAGGATCGCGTTGAGGTACATCGACCCTTCTTCCCCAGGATCCCAGTCCGGGTTGTTGATCTTGAAGTTGACAAACGACTGCTCCATCTTTCCACCCTTCGAGACGAACTGCTCGTTGTCCGCTTGCGTCGGCACACCGTACTGTGGAAGACACGAAATGTCAAAGTAGGTCAGCTTACCCAGCCTTTGATCGGGCGTCTTTCTATTCCTGATGAGCTCGAACATACCTTCGCATTACCGCACTTTCGGAAGTCCCAGACGGCGAACGAGCACACATAACCGACCCCATCGACATGGATGGTAAACTCTTTGAAAAAGTCGATGATCTCGCCTGCGCAGGACGGTAGGGAATGGAAGAGGATGATGGGGGCGAAGATGACCGACATGATCTCCTGGATGAACAGAAGCAGACGATACGGGAGGAGGGCCGCAAACTGCTGACGGACCTGAGCACGCCCAAGCAAAAAAAAACAGTTGCAAACCATGTTGATACATCTCCGGGATGGAAAACCCACATGCCGCCTTTTTTTCCTCACCTCATCCGTATGCATCTTGTTCTTCCATCCTTCGGGAAGATATCGAACCTCCTCGACCACGTTCCGGAGCAGCAAGGCTGGCTCGAACACCTCGTTGTCGTCAGGAACCATCCCCCGCAGCACGGCCGTGACAGTCGCAAAGATGCCGATGTAGAAGAAGACGGAGCGAGCTGGAGTGATCTCGAATCCGTGCAGCAAGTCTTCCGACAGTGCGGTAGCGACTACCAGGACCGACAGAAACGAGCCCGTCACGAACGAGGCAAACCTATGGGAAACAAATCAGAAGCCAAGCTACCATGAGCTGGAGAAGAAGGATGCCGCATACCGAGCCAGTGTGGTGATCTTTGAGTTGGGGAACTGGTTCATATACTTGTTGGCTAGCCGATAGCTCCTATTTAGCCGCTTCTGGAACAGATGTGGCAGTTCGTTGAACTCGCGAAACTTCCAGCGAGCAAATGGGGAATACTGTCGAGTGCCCAAGGAAGACGGGTTCTTATGAAACTCCTACTCAAACATGGCGGTATTAGTGTCGGCGGGAAACCTACGTCCAAGACCGCGTTGTACCCTTACCTCGGTGTATCGAAAGAAGAAATGCATGATGAGGAGGGACAGGATGAACGGCGCGCAGATGAGGTTGACCGCCGCCATGAGGATGAACCTTTTTCTGAGCCTAAACGAAGAGGCATGTCAACATCGGACACTTCCAGCCAACTCCCCCTATTCCCGGGGTGAGACCGTACCCTTCGATCAACTTCGTCCGATCCCCGCTCGAGACGAACTTCTTCCCAACCTTTCCCGAGTCACCGAACACGTAACCGAGGATGCAAAACTGAAGGTTCCACTCCATGACCTTCGTCAGATGTTGATGCCGCCCGAAGTAAGGCACCATGAGGTTGAGGACGTCCTTGTTGAAAAGGGCAATCATGTAGTTCTCCTTTCGCAAGATTCGATTGGCGATGGTGTGGGCGTTGAGAGGCCCGCGACGGATGGGTAGGCCCGTGAGCTTGGCGGTGACGTCCGTCCATGCTATCGTTTGTACCTCAGTCTGCATGATCGGCCCGTTTAGAGAGCGTGCTCGATCGTGTTGACTGTCACGAAGGGACACAGTACCTCCCCGAAACCAAGCACATGCTGATAGAACCTGGAAATCTCCAGCAAGGCCGGGATGTCGATCACCAGTCGTAAACATTGCCAGCTCCACCATATGAGGAATAGCGCAAGGATGAACTTTGGAAATCCGTGAATTCTGACGAGAAAATGGGGTGTCAATGATCGGATGAAAGACGTTGAATCGAGGAAGAACATACTCTGAGACGCAATTCTCGCGGATGACTTCCGAGAGCAGTTGCTTCTGATGGACAAGAGGGTAGTCGATGCATGCAAACAAGAAGGTGGAGAAGCCAACGATGAAGGCAAGTATGCTGATGGGAGAAAGAACGAACACGATCAGCAATGCTGTAGAATCCAAAGCTAGGTCCAAAACGCAATCTCTCACAATAGGTTTGTTCCCCTCGCCAAAAGTATCGAGTAGAACCCCTTCCCTTCGAAGAATGCATAGAGCTACAGAGTCGATGAACACCGATGAGCCATGCATCTCATGAAGACTCTGTACGCCTGAAAGGGGGTACCTTCTCCAGCAACTTGTCGATGTTCTCAGCCTCAGTCCACGTCCTCAGGGCATGTGACTTTGGATCCGTCAAGAGACTGCCCGCGTTCGTGATGCTCGCAGCCAGGTTCCCTACGAAACCGCCCAGGGCGGACCCACGACTCTGTCCCAGCATGCTTCCTCGACCGTGCCTGACATGTTGAGGCAGCCTCCTTCCACCACCGCTCCTCGAGCTGAACTCTGGTGGATACGTGCGGCGATTCAGAGGGGCCATCTCGTAGCGGATGGAAGCGGGAGCCTCCCCGTTCTCTGATGCCTCGTCCTCGTCCTCGTCATCGTGATCCTCAAAGTCGATGACCGGTGGTTCGTAGCCTCCCGACGTGAAGTTGTCGTAGTTGTACTGGGAGCGGTCCTGGACCTGGACGGCTGGCGATGGGCCGTGGTGGTGGGGATGCTGGAGGTTCTGCTGGTCCCAGTCGGTCACGAAGATCTGTCCCATCTGGGCGGGAGCGGGGACGGCGGAGGACGATGGCGGCGGTTGTTCGGGTGGATCGTTGTACAGTATCTCTGGGGAATCCGGGGTGCCTTCGTAGAAGGACGGCGGGGTGCCGTCCTCGCTGTCCGAATCGCTGTCGTTGCCATGGACATTGTGGAAGGAGGGCGGGACGTACCCTCCGCCGTCCGAGTACTGGTTCTCGCCTGAGGCTTGTCCTGCGGGGTGGTTCTCGTGCAAGAGTGGGAACGGAGCGTGGTCTGCGCTGAATGAGGCCATCTACGTCGGGGGGACGGGTTTGAGGGGCAGGCCGAAGCCACCAACTTGTCGAACAGGAAGACGGGATGGACTGCGGAAGAGGTCGACGTAAGGGGGTTTTCGCTTCACCGAGGGGAGGAACTTGTGTGGGGCAGAATCGATGCACCAGCAGAGTGTAGCCAGTGAGCCTGAGCCAAGCAGATGGAAGGGGGAAGCGCTGCGTAGAGGAAAGAAGCCCAGAGGGAGCCTCTCTCTGCCTGCTGACAGAAAGGGTAGCGTGCGTGCGTGTGTGTGGGATGATGGCACAGAGAGAGACGCTTCGGTGACCCAGAAGTGAGATGGGCGCAAGGAGGTGGTATGTGTGTGCGTGGGACGGTGGGAGAGAGC
Source organism: Thoreauomyces humboldtii (assembly GCA_027596035.1). NCBI lineage: Eukaryota > Fungi > Chytridiomycota > Chytridiomycetes > Spizellomycetales > Powellomycetaceae > Thoreauomyces > Thoreauomyces humboldtii. Next base: position 6,228 of record JADGJA010000200.1, read on the forward strand.
GCGAGGAGAGAGAATGAGACACGAGATGTCAGAGACACGACACCCAAGGAGAGAGAGTCCCGTGGATGACTCACGGCGATCCCCTGAGGAGGAGAGGGTTTAGGGTTTAGGGTTAAAGGCCACTCTGTGTGAACCTAATATACTGGTACCTGTTATGCTTCTTTTTGCCCAAGACAAGTCCATGCCAGTAGTTACCAACGCACAACGCAATGGGCAAGAAGGGTCCTCGCTACAAGAAGAACAACAACAACAAGGCAGCAGGATCCTCGGCTCTGCTCGGCGACGACGATGACATCCTCGCTGCACGTCCGACCGGCGTCTTCGGGAACTTTGCCGGTCTCACCACCACCGACATCCTCGCGCTGACAATGTCAACCTCGGCAAAGCCAGGCTCCCGCAAGGTCCAGCACTACACCAGATCCCATCGCGTCCTCCTGATCGGAGAGGGCGACTTCAGCTTCGCTCGCGCCCTCGCAGGCGCCGTGGGAACGGGTTCCAACATCGTGGCGACCAGCTACGACTCCCTCAAGGACTGCGTCCAGAAGTACCCCGTCGTCCCAGTCACCCTCAAGGAACTGTCCACCCACGGAACCACCGTCTTCCACAACGTCGACGCCACCCGCATGGCCACCAACAAGGCCGTCGTGGCCAACGTGGAGGCAGGGGGCCGGTTCGATCGCATCGTGTTCCAGTTCCCCCACAAGGGAGGGTCCCAGCAGGAGGACGTGGCAGAGAACAGGGACATGCTCGCCGCCTTCTTCGGACAGGCGAAGGACCTCCTCTCGACCGTGGGCGGAGAGATTCACGTCACGCTCCGTGACACCCCTTTCTACAATCGTTGGAACGTGGAGGACATCGGATCGGGCGCGGGACTCGCCATGCAACCCCGAGTGCCCTTCGAGGCTCAGAAGTTCACGGCTCTGGGATACACGCCGCAACGCACCAACCCGGCGGTGAGGGAGGCTCCCACCGCCGACAACGCCTTTGTGCACGTCTTTCGTCCTTCCGCCGCTTCCACGACAACGAAACGAAAAGCATCATCCACCTCCACACCACCTTCCACTCCGTCCACCGCCGCCGCCGACGAACCCCCCGCCAAACGCGTCAGAAAGTCCCGAACAAAAGTCTCGGGAACCGCACTTCGAGACGACAGACCGAAACCCTCCGCCGCGGACATCCGGCGAAAGATCGCCGCCACGGCAGAGACCCGTGCTCCACCGCCACCCAAGCTGACGCAGAAGGACCTGAAGAAGGTGGCGAAGCGGAAGAAGGGCGGAGGCGACGACGAGGAAGGGGACGCCCTCGACGACAGGCCCGTGTCCACGCGCAAGTCGAGAGCCGCCGAGATGGCAAAGTACAGCAAGAAGAAGGGGAGGTCGGAGGACGACAGGAAGCCGTACAGGTCGGACGGTGGGGACAGGAAGACGGGAGGGCTCAACAAGGTCAGGGGAGGTGGCGTTGCCGGTAGAGGAGGAGGTCGAGGCGGAGGACGAGGTGGTGGTCGAGGTGGACGAGGACCACCGAGGGGCGGCGGGATGGGTGGGAAGGGCGGACGAGGGTAGCGACCCGAGGGCACCTTTTTTTTTAATTTACGACGGGCTTGCTTAGACATCGCTAAGATCAAACTACTGTACCCGACCGCTCCACGAGATTGTGAGGAGAAGATCCTTGATGAATGCGAGAGAAGTATGAACATTTCGAGATCACGACGTGCAAGGATCGTGCAAGGAGACAGTGTGCAGGGAGGAGAGGGATAGATAAAAAAAAAGAGATGAGATGGGGCACGGTGTGCAGTATGCCAGTCACAAGAGAGACATCTACGTCTTCTTGAGAATCTGCACAACGTCCTCATCCTGGAGGGTGTGATCCCTTCCGACCTTCTGCGGGTTGTGCTTCACGCTCTGACCCCACACCAGAGCGTTCCTAAAGTCCCTCAGGATGCTCTTGTGGATGGCGTTACAGAAGTCTTCGATGGTGCACTGAGACCTCCTCATGACCACGGGCGCAGAGTAGTCGGGCAGCTGTCCCTTGGGTTTCGTGTAGATACGGGCGAGGTCGAGATAGTCCCACATCTTTTCGAGGAGATCGTCAAAGTTCCACTCGTGGTGGGACGAGATGGGGATGCTGTGCGGGATCTTGTAGATGATGTCGAGCTCCTCGATCGAGATCTGATCGATCTTGTTCAGTACGTAGATGCAGGGGATGTATATCCGGTTGCTGGGAACGCCATTGAAAATCACGTCAGGGGTCTGGGCAGTTCGAAAAGTCATTGCACTATCCACCTACCCTTCCAGCACATCGATGAGGTCGTCCTGGGTAGCATCGCATCTGAACATGACGTCGGCGTTGTGCACCTTGTATTCCGACAAGATGGCCTTCACAAGGTCCTGGTCGAGGTTGGTGAGGGTAACGGTAGCGGTCATGTTGATGCCCCCCTTCTCCTTCTTCCTAAAGGAGATTGCCGGTGGCTTCTTGTTGAGTCGGATGCCGAAACCTTCCAGTTCCTTCTCGATCAAAGACTTGTCGCCCAGGGGTTTCAGAACGTCCAGGACGATGAAGATGAGGGAACAGGTGCGGGCGACCGCGATGACCTGTCGACCTCGTCCCTTTCCGTCCTTAGCACCTTCGATAATACCGGGGAGATCGAGAATTTGGATCTTCGCTCCCTTGTACTGAATCACCCCAGGCACGGTCGTCAGAGTCGTGAACTCGTAGGCGCCGCTGATAAGTTGAAGCACGGTCAGTGCCGTGCAGACGATATGTTCTCCGTCCATTGTTCCTGTCGCCTAGCATTCCTCTTTGCCTTCCGACCCACGACCTTCCCCAGGACATGAAAGTACTCACACTTCTGAATGCGTCCCCGTCATTTTACTCATGAGCGTACTCTTTCCCACACTGGGAAAACCGACGAAACCGACTCTCGCCACTCCCGTCTTCGCAACGTCGAAACCGACGCCCGCTCCTCCGCCCGAGGAACCCACGGGTGTGAGGAGCTCTCGCCTCAGCTTTGCGAGCTTGGCTTTCAGCATGCCGAGATGAGACGAGGTGGCCTTATTCTTCTGGGTCCTGGCCATCTCATCCTCGATCGCTTTGATTTTCTGGGAAGGCAAGAGATCAGATGCAAGGTCGTTGAAGCGGAGCGAACGGTTCCAGGTACCTCATAGGTGGACATTGTTGCTCTGTGGTCTTGCCGTACGGCGATCTACTATGGTGGGACTGAAGCAGGTCCTATGTAGCGCTGCTACTGTTCAAGCTTGGTTGAGAGGTCCCCGTCTTTGTATCGTCTCCACCCTGGCAATTGACGAGCAATGGGCCAACCTACATGTACAAGCGACGACGAAATGTCGCCCAAAAGCAGAGAAGTTGATCATTGACTGCACAGCCACGTGCCCATCTTTCTCATGACCGTTCACACATGTTCCTCCGACAAGGCCATACGTTTCCTCGTCCTCCCATTGGCCATTTCTTCCCACGGGGTCCCTACGCGTAGACGAGCAGCATACTGACTTTCAATACCTCTAATAAGCCTTTGGTCTCGGGTGCTGATAGTGGCTGGTTCTCGTCGAACGGGCTTTTACCTTCATCGCGCCTCCAAGGCTCAAAACCCCCGGTTTATAGCAGCTGAGCGCTCCTCGCCTTCTCAGTCGACAAAACCCGATTCTCGCTTTCGATCCCGCACCACAATGAGCGGTGCTTCGGGCGCGCCACCTTCCTCGCACAAGTTCTCGAAGCCACCCAATCTCGACTGCTCCCTCAACCCAGGCCTCGAGCTAACGGACAGTCCAACCCTCTCTCGTTACGTGGAAGCGTTAGCTCAGGCAGCTCCACCGAAGCCCGCGGCAGGGACGCCAGGAGATCCACCAGTGCCAGACGCCTTCCAGGCGTTACGCGCATCTCAGCTTCCCCAGCTTCCAAGCAGTGCAGAGCTCCTCCGTCTGCAACATGAGCTTTTGGAACTCTCCACGGCCATGGCACGGCGGGAGGAGACCATGGCGAAGAACATCAAGATTCTGAGGGACTGGCTTCCATCCGCGGAGGCGCTGGAGAGGGAACTGGGCGGTCCTCCACCGAAAAGCGGAGTCAAGGTGGAGAAGCCGAGGAAGGTGGACGTTGGCGGCGGGACGGTCATCAAGGATAGGAAGAAGCAAAGACTATCTTCTGTGGACGACAACGGCGCGGAACGAACTGGTCCGAGGGTTCCCAAGATCAAGCTGAAGATATCCCAGGCGAATGGGATAAAAATCGAGGCGATAGGTAGGAGAGGACTGTCCCATCAAAGCTATCCAAGTGCTCGAATCCTGCTATGATGGCGTAGCTTACGTCCTGCTTCTGGACTAGAGGATCATTCGCACTCTCGGACAATCTCACCCGAGCCGAGCTCGTCGAGGTACTGTCAGAATTTCGCGCCCCTCAGGGCGTCCGAGTGGAATGCTGACAATCGACGTTTCAACGCCATGGTAGCAAGCTGAAGCGGCGACGGGAGAAGGAGCAGGACGATGCTAGTGACGTTGAGAAGAAGATGGAGCGGTCCGGTTCCATTACCGGCATCTCGAAACCGACAGTGGTCAGACTGTCACAGACCGGGGTTGCGGTGAGACGTTAGACCTAGTCAGACTCGTTCTCCTCTGCTCTTCTCAACGCCAGAATTGTTTTTCCGAACGACAGCCTCCCAGTCTGGCTTCCTCAAGTTCCACTGTCAAACCAGCCGTGCCTCCACAACGTAGCATCGCTCCGAAGTCGAAGCCAGTAGGTTACCCTCGATGCCTTCCCTTCTATCGCGGTGTTGAGACTTACGCAAAGTTTTTTAGAAAATAAGTAAAAAGAGCGGCGCGCATAAAAATAGTAGATTGAAAAAGCGGCATAGTGTTATCGATGACGATGATGCGACGGTCTCAGCGGCCCGCACACCGGAACCTGCAGAAAAGACGGGGCAAAAGACGGTGGAAGGCGACTTCACGAAAGCGAAAACGGTCCAGAACCAGGTCCCAATTCAAAATTTCTGGACGTTCGTCGATCAGTTCTTCCGGCCGTTGACCGAGGATGATCTGAGGTACCTCGACACAGAGGTACGTTCGCTATCCAGTCCTAATTTCTGGAGCTATTGACTCACGAAACTCATAACAGGGGGACGAGGTGACGCCTTATGTGATGCCCGCCCTGGGGAGACCGTATAAGGACCAGTGGGCGGATGAGGATGCGAGGCAGTACGCGGCGATCGAGTCTGGCGCTGCGATGGGGCATTACGATATTCCGGACTACCACGATGGAACGACCGATGGAACACCGCATCAAGGGATATTACCACTTTCGGAGAGAATCATCGCATCCCTCATGGAGAACCGGGTGCACGGCGGATTCACCCCAGGTAGTCCAGTAGAGGTCGACGATGCCGAGGACCATGTGATTTACAAGACGGATCGAGACTGCATTGATCTGGAACATAGAATGAGAAACGAGTTGAGACACATCGGCTTGATCGACGAAGACGAGGTGCGAGGGTCGTTTCTTCGGACGGTTTCAAAAAAGGCTTGTGTGCAGGGAACTGATCGCTTCGATGAATGGCATTGTAGGTCGACGCGAACCCTGACGAACAGGACGACATCAGCGTCGAGCTTCGCAGCCTACAAGCTCAGCTCCGACAGCAGGTGGCGGCCAACCGGTCCAGGAAGCGCAAGCTCAAGGAAGTTGCAACAAAGTGGATGGGATGGCAGGAGTACAACGGCGTCGTGGACGACATCAACAAGAACATCGAGCAGGCGTACAACAAGCGATTCGTGAGTGTTTATATCTCTTTCTGTCAATCGATCTGGCTCTCGCGAACGTTTTCGTCACTCACCTTTTCCTTGCGGAAATCAGCGAACTCCAGCGAAATCGAAAGGAAAGAAAAAGATCACACGTGGCGAATATCGGCCTATCGGTGAGAACGTCATGCAGCATCTCAACAATCGGAACCGCATCATCAGCGAGCTAGGAGCTTTCCTACCGGCAGAGGACTTTGCGCTGCCCGTTACCTCCATATATGCGGAACCTGGGTAGTCGTCGCCTTGGGAAGCACATTTGACGGTTTATCAGGGTTCGAGCGTGTATATACATTCTTTTGGAATTTTTGGACAATCAAGTGAAGGAACCTCAATTAACGCCGTTGCTAAATCCATCCTCCGCGGTCTGGGTGTCAGAAGTATCATAAATCAAGAAACAGGTATGTACAGTATCAGAAGGAAACAAAGCAGCCAGCTACTCTACTCTTTCAAAAACGGATGCTCGCAAGCGTCCGACGCAGTGATACGCTCCGCAGGTTCCAAACACATCAACCCCCTGAGCAGATCAAACCCTTCCGGGGGTATCTCCATCGCTCTGTTGCTGTGCAACTTCCAACAGATATCCTCGAACGTCTGCGGCTTCCCGACGTTGGGGATGTTGGTCTCGAAACGTCGTCTATGACGACCGCAGAGATCCTTCATGGCCTGTCGACCGTAGATGTGAGCGATCTCGAGAAGCGCGTCCACGTCTTCCGCTGCCGCGAAGAAAGGGAAGTGGCCGGTGAAGATGCAGAGGAGGGTCACGCCTGCTGACCAAACGTCGATAGCTAAGGGAAAAAACCCCCGAAATGAGTGTTTGGTGAGATGCAAGAGATTCAAAGCCGCATCTTGTTACCGCATGTCTGGTGTAAAACTTTCAGAAGCACTTCGGGGGCTCGAAACCCACGCGTTCCGGCTCTGCATGCACGGATGCTCGGTCTCGGATCGTTGACGACGTATCCCGGCCCTTTCTCCTTCGACCTCGGTGGCGCTGCGTTGGTGCTGCCATTGCTGGCAGTATTTGAAGCGCCAGTTGCACTAGGTTTGTCACGCTTCAGGGGCCTCGGTTCCTCTCTCTGTAAGGCGGGTGACATGCGTCAGCGTGACCTGCATGTACGAGGCCGTTCCAAGCACATACTTGATGCGCGAGGCCAAAGTCGCAGAGGACACCGGTTCCGAGGGAAGGGTGGTAAAGAAAATTGCTAGGTTTGACGTCACGATGGATGATGCCGTGCGAGTGGACGTGGGCCAAGGCGCGGAGAAGCGCTCGCATGTAAGATTTGATGTCGGACATGGTCATGTCCAGATAAAAATCTCGAAAGTCCAAGTGTTGGAAGTATGGCAAGCTGTGACAAGGAAAGAAGAGCGTGGAGTCAGCAACCGTCTAAAGTGATTGGTTCACCCTTTTCGAACTCACACGAGGATGACCTGATCCTGATGCCGTATCGCGGTGACAAGATGCACAATGTTGGGATGTCCACTATAGATAAGATGAGCGGGGACGCACGAAGACATTGCGCCTCGATGAGTCAATCAGACAGATCAGCGCACGCTCACCTCAAAACATGCAGAATCCGGATCTCACTGTAGATTCTCTGTGGACTACTCGTTACATAGATGCGTTTCAATGCAACAGATGGCGGTCTTTTCTGGGCAGAAATCGACACGTCCTTTCCTTCCGTCACCCTTCCCTGCTGCTCGACCCACGCTGCATTGTCATAGCTCTCGTGATTCAAGTCGACGGCCTGATAGACCGAGCTGAACGTCCCCTCTCCAATCTTGTCCACCAGTTTGAACTTTTCCCGAAGGTCCGGGAACGCAGCATAGAAGTCTTCCATCTCCTCGAGCGTCGTCTTGTCCACCTGAGTCTTGTCCTGATGAGACCGCGTGCGCCGTCGTCGGGCCGTTCGGGGTGGTGGTGGGTCGTCGCGGGTACGCGATTGTTTTATGGTAGTCATGGGCGCCATCGGGTTCGATTTTGATGCTGAGCCGTCGTCTCCTTTCCTTCGCTTTGGTGAGGGTTCATCGTCGTCGTCTCGCTTGTTGCTGATGTCTTTCATGGCAGGAAGCTGAGTTGCTTCCACGGGCGGGGCCTCTTCCAGCATGGGAGGAGCAGACTGCGACAGGGAACATTTGAGCGACTGAGAAGACCGTCAACGATTAGACACAGATTCACCTCTGCATCTTGCTTTGATTTGAGATCCTCCGTCGTCTCGAGTTGGAGCGTCGCGTCGCTCGGCGGAGTTTCCTGCACGCCGACGTTGACGGTGCAGTCGGAGTGACTGGCTACGTAAAGAGCTTCCTCCTCCTGGAGCTGCCTGTCGCGATTCTTCTGGCTCTCCTCAGGGGTCGGTCGACCAGGGGAGCAGCTGTTGATTGAAAATATCATCGTCCTCTCGTGGGCCGTTGGTCCGTGGGAAAACCGCGAACAGCAATCGAGGACAGTTCATGATGCTTTGTCGGACACGGGTCGGACGTGACTCACGCCATCCGGATTGTAACTGAACTGGCACAGCCACCCATGGCTCTGACATGCCTGCCGCTAACGTCTTGCTTCGAGCCTTCTGACAACTTGGCCGGCTTCACGACCAAGCATTGGAGACATCCATCTTCCCTCTTCAATCTCTTGTCCCTCCCTTTCTCTTTCGTTCTCTCTCTCCCTCTCTCTGCGATCGCGTCTGCATCCCACCTCCAATCTGTAAGAAAGGCTGAAGGGGAGACCGGCAGACAGGCAGGTTTCGCCAGCAGGACGACAACGAGGACCCCTACTTCAACCCCGTCAGATCGGCCGAAGACGGGTCCACTTGCCGCAAAACCAGGCAAGGCCTCGCAACCCTGGGATCGGTATGTACTAGGCTGGAGACAGTTGTTTCGTGGTTTTTGGACGGTATGCATGGGATGAAGGCTAAATTATCTGTTTCCACTGTCACCAACACCAGCAGCGTCGCTCAGGGAAGTCCAAGAACAGCAGCACCACTCGGCCAAGCTTGCGATCCCGCGAGCACCTTTTCAGCGTCTGGTCCAACCCCACCTGGGCGACCCCACCTGCGCATGCTGTTGGCGTCAGGCCCCACAACCATCCGACAGCAGAAGGCTTCACGTCAAAAGACTACGTCCATATACCGCACACCCCCCGTCAAGTCCGAGACTTATTCGACTTTTGTTTTAAGTATGGACAGACACCGTCATTCACCACCACGCCCGCCCATTCAGTGCTCCATTCCCATCCAACGATCAACCAGCTAAACGTAAACCATTGGCCCTGTCAGGAGATGGAGGCGCTTAGTGACAAAGATCACTCGGCGCAGGCCTGCCAACGCTGCAAGTGCGCTGGACGGCCGTGGTCGCAGTGGCGATCGCATCGGACCGCGGGTTCCAAGATGTGCTTCTTTTTCAAAGGTCGCAAATCAAGCAAAAGAGCTAAAACAGCGGACAGCAGCGATAACGACAAAGAAGGCGACCTCAGTGACAAGACTACTCCTTTCGTATCCATCCCAACGCTTCCGCTTGAAATATTCGAACGAATTCTCAAGCAGGTCTCGGATGCGGACACATTGCTCAGCCTGCCAAGTGTGTGCAAGCTGTTTGCGCAGATTGTAAGCAATGATAATCAGGTCTTTTGGCAGAATTGGCGAGAAGCAAACCCTTCGCTAGCCGGCTGGCTGGAGTATGCAGCGGCCCACGGACCAAAGCGCTCGGTTGCCTTGGCCGCGTTCGGAGGCTGCGAGGTAAACAGAAAAATCATGAGGGACGGAATTTCTCGCAAAGACAGCTCCTTTCTCATGTGTTTCTGCACAGATATGCGACAAGGTGCGTGTCAAGCTTGTCTACCCGTTCGGAGTTCGCTGCTGCACTGCTTGCCTCTACCGCCGAACCATCTGTCATCGCCGCCTGCCCTTCCCGCTCAACAAGGAGCTCTTTCCGCTGCCGCACACATCAGTCGGGGTAAAGAGGTTCTACTGGATAGCTCAGCTTCGGAAATATGCTCAGGACCGCGGCTGCCGAAACATCGAGCATCTCGCTCAACGTATCTTGGAAGAACAAAAGCAGGCCAAGGATGAGCGTGCTCGAAAGGCTGCAGCCCGGAAGGCTGAACGGGAGCGAGCAAAGATTCGAGGAGCTGCCAGGAGGGCCAAAGCGGCTGCGAAGAAGGCGGAGAAGGAACGACGCAAGGCTTAGGGAGCGGGAGTAATTAGTAGTCTGTGCGTGATGGCGTATGTCGCCCAAGACAGCTGAACTGTATCAATGAATCAATGTATCACAGTGTATCAACTTCTGCTCGTGGTGTTGTGTGTATATTCAGTTATTTCCCGAAATTGATGCGGAAGTAATATGGAAAACGTGATCAGGCGGCAGGAGTGACTGGCTACATAAAGAGCTTCCTCCTCCTGGAGCTGCCCGTCGCGATTCTTCTGGCTCTCCTCAGGGGTAGGTCGACCAGGGGAGCAGCTATTGATTGAAAATATCATCGTCCTCTCGTGGGTCGTTGGAAAACCGCGAGCAGCAAGCGAGAAGGAGTTTAAACCATGATGCGTTGGGTCTTTGTCGGACAGGGGTCGGACGCGACTCACGCGCCATGCTGCCTCCAGTAACGCCATTGGGCCTCGCTAGAAGGACTGGGTAAAGCACCTTCGCAGGTCACTGGCCTGCATCCTCCTTGGGCTAGGCCATGCCAGAGGGGTCATGTACCTAGAATCGGCATCCAAGGCTTTACTCTCTTTTGCTTGAGGTTCTCGCAGTGTCTGCTAACGAACGCGTTCCTTCGAGATCGCAATCTCTCTGAGCGAACCTCGGTAAGTAAGCATCCCTCCTTACGACCACAGGTTTTGTGGATCTGACACTTTTACTTCCTAGGCGCTCGTCATGCAGGATGCCGTCCAAGACTGTACGCCAAATGGCAGAGCGTTCGAACGTCTGTCAACTGCGGAAGCAAGGCGTTATAATGGGTAAGCTACATTTATTTTGCCACCTCGTGAAAGTGCAATAAGCTGACATGTTGATTTTCTTCTTGTCAGCCTCGCTCCCAGGGCGAGAAGAGAGTTTAACAGCCCAGGAAATGCCGCGCCAACTGCCTGACTTTAAGCTCATTCTATGGGTCGTCGTACTGCTCCGGTCCTGTGCAGGGGCTTAGGTGGTTGCCGCATGCGAGTGTCTCACCAGCGCCGCGCCACCCCTTGGCTTGCCATTGGGCCTCGCTAGAAGGACTGGATAAAGCACCGTCGCAGGTCACAGGTCGGCATAGTCCTTGGGCTGGGCCATGCTAGAGGGGTCATGTACCCAAAATCGGCATCCGAGGCTTTACTCTTTTACGTCTGGGGCCAAAGCCTTCTTCCCTCTCGGATCAACAAGATTTTTGAACTTGCGGCAATGAGGTTTGTGACTTTGGAGGGTTTTCAATATCCGCTTTTTTTTTTTTTTGGAATCGCTAAATACACGGTCCATTTCTTGCTCGCACGGCTTCGGAGAAAGGGAAAGGCAGATGAGGAAGGAAAAGGCGCTTGGAAAGGGGGGTTATCGCACGTGCCCAGACGTTGTTGTTACACAGGAGCATCGGAACGAATGGGATGAGTCGAAGGCTGGAGAGCGTAAAGTCCGCTTCGCGCTGCGTAAAATGCAAAAAGAGTTTGAAGCCACAAAGGAACCCATCAACGCAAACGAACGCACCACCGGTCAGAACCCCACAACGGCCATGGAATCGAAAGCGGACGGGGAGCCAGAGCCAGCTTCCACGTCATCTGCACCTGGCCAAGCAGGGTCGAAGGCAGTCACCTCGATCGAAGTTGGCGACGGAGAGGAAGCAAACGCTGGACAAAGTGAACATGACCCGGCATCGGAGGGGCCCGATGCAGCCTCGATTCCGGACGATTCCGATGCGGACACCACGCGTCCTGTCCATGATGCCGATTCTGAGGGCCCCCTTGGCGTAGCCGAGAACGAAGGAAGGTCGGACTCGGAGTTGGGTGCAGACCCCGAGACCACAAACGCTTCTCATGCGGTCGTCCAGGATAACCTTAGCGTCGAGATGCAAGAAGAGCAGCTCGTTCAACTCCTTTCTCTCAAGGCCGACCGCGAGGCCAAGGAGAAGAAGGAGCAAACTGCCGCTCGCAATCGCAAAGCTGCTGAGACACGTGCCAGGAAAAACAGTGAGCTTAAAGCCAGCTTAAAGCCGCTGAGTAGCGGGGCTGTCGGAAATGTCCCCCCACCAGAGCATGGCAGAGCTCTCATCTCACCCATTCGCTCAGTGCTCGATCACTCCCCCCGAGTATCCCGCCCTCCCTAGTCTCGTAATTAACCTTCCGACTGACCACCCTCTCCATCCGCGTCGTCCCTCGGTCTCAAAGGTACCGCGCTGATCCGGACAAGGGCACGAAATGGAAAGGGATATAGCGTCATGTCCATCCACGCGATCCTCCGACCAGGAAAAGTCCATTCCTTTTTTTTGGGGTCACAGAGACCACCTCACTCTCACTCACGAGGGCACAGATCGCCTCCCGTCAGTTGCAAACGCCCTTCCTCGCCGTGCGCTGCCCGAAACATTCTCCCGCATCCCGTCTGCGTCCCTGCCCTCGTCCAACCCCCCCTACACCAGCGGAATTGCCATCTTCTCGTCCGAATGAATCCCCACGAGATCGATTGTTTGCAGTTCAGTTCTTTGCCACAAAAATCAAATCTTGCAAGTTATCACCGGCTTCATGACAGCGACGACGGTGACGAACCCGCCATCCACCAGATCCTTCACGACCGCCTCGACATCCTTGTACGCCTCGGGGGCCTCCTCGTACAAGGTCTCGATCCTATCCCTATCCCACACGACGTAGCCGCCGAACCCGTTCCTCGACAGCGCCTCGACAGCCTCTGCCTTCTTCTGCCGCTGATGATGATGATGATGTCGGTCCTTGAGCAGCATCGTGACCTTTCCCCGGGACAATGCGCGTCCGGCACCGTGGGCGACCGAGAAGCAGCAGCGGGATTGGATGGCGGGGTCCGGGGTCGGACGCACGATGTAGGTGAACGTTCCGCGGGAGCCGGGGATCGCGATGAGGGGAGAAGGGTGCGTCGGCGCCGCGCCCTTTCGATGCAAGTAACTGCCGTGTTGTTCTCCGGGGACGACGCTGTTGTGAGTGATGTCGAGTATCCGGAGGGGTGGTGTTTCCAGTTCCAGGATGGTCGCAAGGCGGTTGGCGATGGCAACGCGGTTGTCGGATGCCCATGACACGCAGACATCGTGGGCTGCAGTGTAGGCCGTCAGATCTCCGTCTTTCTTGTACGTCGTTGCGACGGATTCTCCGAAGGTTCGGGACCCGCTGTGTACGAGGAGGTAAGTCGCATCGCCTCGGATCGGTCCATCCGGTTCCACCAGCTGATGCACGAGCTGGATTTCCGCAAAGTGATTTCCCGCTCCGATGGTTCCCAGACACGCCTTGTGCGGGATCGCAAGCGGATGCAAGGCAGCCTGCGTCGGCGTTGCATGGCCCGGGAATCCAGCGTCTCCCACCAGCGTCACAATCTTCTTCAACTGTCGATCTGTGGTTGGGACGGGAAGCGGCAGGAGGAACAGGGCCATTCCGCATCCGATGTCGGAACCGACCAACGCGGGGATAATCCTGTCGGCCAGGAAGGCTGCCCCTACGGGGTGAGCGCCCGATCCGACGTGCAGGTCCGGCATGCCGACGCAGGAGATCATGCCTGGAAGGCGAGCTGTGCGATGAAGCTGCTCCTTGGCCGCGTCGTCGACGTATGTCTGTGCATGAAGGAAGATCACGGTGGCTGGTGGACCTATTCGTTCTCCTCGTGTCGACGTGGAAGGCAGCAGTGGAGGGAGGGAATCCTTGTGAGCCACGACGACCACGGTTCCATCCGAGAAAGCCAGGGAGAAGCATCGCTCGATCAGCAAGCCGTCGATGTAGAACCTCGCGTCTGCGGGACGTTTGATCTGCTTGAAGCGTCCGAGGACGCTCCTTATTCCTGTTTCGAGAGATGCTGCGTCCGTGTAGGACACGACGGCCGGGCGTACGTCTTTCCGATTGTCGATATGGACAAAGTCGAATCGTGTGCGCATTTTGGGTGGATTTCGAGTCGAGGGATGGGCTGGGTGACGTGAAGGATGTATGTTTTGCGGATTGCGACGGTTGCTGGTTTAGACAGATGTAAGGTATACGGGGGTTCCCTCGTGAAAGCTGGGTGGCTTTATGTAATGATCCTTTCGCTCGGCAAAACTGACATTCCGTTCCTGCTGGCACACGCTCATTGAAACCGCTGAGGAGAATGTATGGATCCACTACCTGCAATATGGTGGTGGTGGTGGTGGTGGTGGACCGGTTTTGCTTTCTGGAACAACTAGTGGAGCGGCTACCAAACCCGAAAACGAAAACCAGGGTTTCGTTTCTCGGTCCAATTTAAATTCCAGCTTTTTATCAATGGTAACTACGAGCCGTTACCTGGATTCTGGAGCAGGTCTATCACGGTACCCGGTACGAAGTCACTAAGATGATGGCAATCTGCTTCTGTGGGAGATCAAAGATCTTCCTCTTCAGAAAACATCACTTTCTGGACAGGAACAGGAACAGCACGCCTCTCTCCTCTTCCTCTCGGAGGAGCAACGAGGCGGTGAGGAGGACTCCTCAAAAGAGGTTTTAGGATTCCGATGATGATTCTGGTGATCGATCCTCCTCCCCTTCGCTTACGCATCGGCCTGGCAGGACAAGGGGGAGAAGAAGAAGCGACAGCCCCAGTGACATTGAGGACGAGAGATTTGTACATTTTGTACCTCTCCAACCCTTGCGAACGGAAACCCCAGTCTCTACGCGTCACATGTGAATCTGCATGGACAGCGACACATGCAATTCAGGACCCGGGGTCTTCTTCTCATCACGGAGATCGCTGGTAAGGGAAGCGGACTTTTTCGCGTGGATTTCCAAGGCGGACGTGAGACTTGGCACCTGGCTCTACACGATGTCTCAAACCCGTGCTCTCGCGCGTTGCTGGGGCGGAGGGAACCGTCCGAGAGAGCCGTTCGACAAGAAAAGATAATGGTTGTGAACACCACATTCGTGGCTTCCTCGAACCACAGCATTCTGATTAACGCTGGCAGGTCGGAATGCAAAGGAATCACATCTCATCATGATTATAAAAGCCATGGCTCACGGACAGGGAAAATCGCTAACTCTAGAGACTCCTGCATTTCTATCGGCCCATCTTAGCCTCACGCTTGGTCTTAACCACGTACCACTTCTTTCTGCGGACCGTCTTCCATCCCTTCGTCTTCCAACCCCAGGGACTCCGTGGATCCTTTCCTCCCTTGCTCTTTCCACCTCCTCCGTGGGGATGATCGACCGGGCTCATGGCGATGCCGCGGACCGAGGGTCTCCATCCCTTCCGTCGACGGGCACCCGCTTTGCCCCAGTTTCGGTGCTGGTGGGCCTCGTTCCCGACGACACCGATGGTGGCGCACGCGTTGACCGAGATCAGTCGGACCTCCTTGCTGGAGAGACGGACCTGGGCCATGCCCTCGGAAGCCGTGAAGAGGAGCTGACCGGAGGCTCCGGCGGACCTGCAGATCTGGGCGCGACCGCCTTCCTTCAGGCCGATGCAGTGGATCTCGGTTCCGACGGGGATGTCCTTGAGGAGAAGGCAGTTGCCGCGTCGGATCATCTGGTTCTTGGGGATGGGATCCTCTCCCTCGGCGGGGACGGGGATGCCCTCCCGCCAGGACTGGACCGTGTCTCCCGGGACGAGACCGGCGGGCTGTACCATGTAGCTGAACTCGTTGGTGGACATGTTGCGAAGGAGGGCGAGCTCCGCGCTCCTGTTGGGATCGTACTCCAGACGGACCACCTCGTGGGGACCGGGAGCGAAGCGGTTGAAGTCGACCATGCGCACACGCTTCTTGTGACCTCCTCCGCGATGGCGCACGGTGACCTTTCCCGTGTTGTTTCGACCGCCCGTGGAGCGCTTGCCGTAGGACAGACGGTGGATGCAGGAGCCGCGGTGAAGGTGGTATCGGGTGGGGTGACGACGGTTCCGGGATCCGGGAGCGACGTCCTTGTAGATCTTCATGTTTCCGACGACCTTCCAGAACTTGTTCTCGAGGACCGGGCGTTGCACGACGGGAACCTCCTCGCCCTTTGCACGAAGCTTCTCGACGAACTTGAAGTACCGTTTCTGGGGCTTCGAGATGGCTTTCCGGAACGTTCGGTGACGAACCTGGAGCAGCTGTGCGGGAGCGTAGCAGGCGGATGCAGCGGTGGGATGCTGTTGCTGGGTGCGAGTGTATCGTTGGGGTGCGGTGGTGTGCGTGAGGTGAGAGATGCTGCGTGCGGAAAGCAGGGTTTGCCCCGTGCGAAGTCCCCTCGGCCGGAGCAAGGACCTCCCCAGCAGCGATGGGAGAACGGCGGCGGAACTCATCACGAGTGGACGACCGGGTCGTATTGGGAACCCGCTTCGACGACTCCAGCCCGGATGGTGGTAGTTGAGCGATCTGCGAATTTGGGTTTCTGGACGAAAGTGGGAAGAGCAACCGCCGCGTCCCCTCGTCGTCGGCTCGTCGTCGAAAAAGCCCTTTCCGACAGCCACTCACACTCCCTCGCACACCTCGCACACTCTCTCAAAGCGACCTTTTTTTCCCGAAGGCCCCATCCCCAATCCGGCATTTGGGCCCCAATCGCCTCGCGCATCCTCCAGCCGTTTCCATAGGATCCTTTCCGTCTTCGGATTGCAACGACTTCTTTGATACCCTTTACTCATCTATCCGCCTCGGAACATGTTTGCCGGTGCTGCCCGAAGAACAGCTGGACGTTGCTCCCGCCCTTCCACCTCCTCGACTTCCTTTCCCTCCGCCTCCTCCTCCTTTCCCCGGGCTCCCAGAGCAGCTCCAACCCCCCAACCCAACGCACAACCCAACGCATCCTTCTCAGCTTCCTCCGCCGCTCCATCATCTCCATCGCCATCCACGGGTGGCGTTCCCTCCACGATAAGATCGGTACGTGAAGGGCGACCGGCCTCTCTCCATATTCCAAGAGTTCATGGGACTAACGAGGAATTATCCGTGTTCATCAGACCATCACCAGCGCGAGTTCCATCGGAGCTTTTCGCGCACGCGGAGTACACACCTTCACGTCCTACGTGGTGGAAGACGATACGTAAGTTCATTCGAGACAAACACGAGTGTGTGTGTGTGTGTGTGTGTAGGTGGTCCTCCTTTAGGACAGGTGCGCGTGCTGCCGTCTTCCTGTTTGGCGGGAAATCGTTGGAGGAAGCACATCAGGAAGGGACAGCCAGGGATGTGTGGAATGTGGAACATGGAAAACGTTTCTCAAGTCCGCACCGCGAGGGAACGACGGGAGAACAACACCGACGTGTCGGAGTGAGAGAGCGAGAGAGAAAAGTCTATACCTAGTGACACGCGATCCCCCTTTGCATGTTCCTCCTTACCTGCAAAGTGCTTAAGATTGCCCCCTCCCTCCTCCCTTCCTCCTCCTTCCATCTGCATTTGCTCCTCCTTCACGATCGGCCGCCACCTCTCCACCATGAAACCCCCCGCTCGCCTCCTTGCGTTGTACCACCTCTGCCCACCGGACTGGACATCGAACGATTCCACCCTTTCTCGCTTGCTCTTTGTTGGATCCTTTCTTGACGTGGTACGAACTGCCAGGAGGTGGGTGTGGTTGTGGGGAGACGATGGGGGTCGGGCATCGCTTGCGATGAGCCAAGTCTTGGGACAAAGGCGGGGAATTCGTATCTTTTTGCTTCAAGCTTCCAATCGTATCTGACCTTTTATCAATTCCTTTCTTCCCCCCCTTTTCCCCCCCCATTGCTCCCTGTTCTCTCTTCCGCATAGATAAGTTAACTCTGCGCTGACAGTTTGTGAGGCTAGAGCGAATCAAGGAAAGGATGCACCGAGCGGCATCGTGAATCGCGGGACGGACGGGAATGCGATGACTGGAAGGGCAGCAAGGCTGCAGGATTGTGTCTGATAGAGGAACCCGCGAGCATCAGCGTCACCATTCATTCTCAATGGGGCTGGTCTAATGTTTATGAATAAATCTGCGTGTATTTACAACGAAAAAGTAAAGGGAAAATGTGCGATTCTCTACTCATCGGAACATGTCGGAAAAGATCTGAAACTGTTCCATGCTAACACCGGTATTGTTGAGCAAGGCTTCCCACTTGGCCGGATGATCGACTTCTCGAGCCAGAAACGCTGAGCGAGCGCAAAGTCTTTTTGTCGAAAACGAAACGTACCATGCGTCAGGACGCATGCATAGGTCACAAAAGCAACGACAAAGGGACTCACGCTTTGATAAAAACAACGCAGAGAACCCACTGCTCATCAGGCGCCAGCACCACGGTCGAGTCCGTCAGCAGGAAGGTACTGATGAGCGCACCGAGATCGTCGTTGAGAATGGCTTGCAGCTGAAAGTCGCGACGAATGACCCGAAACCTAATGACCAACGGGTCAACAGGCGTGCCTACCAGTCTCGACAAAGATGAAAACTTTTGTTGCGCTCACGTGGTCGCAACTCGATTCGAGAAGATGGCCTTTCGCGTGCTGGAAGATTGATCGTCTCTAGGAGCCGGGAAAGGCGCGTCGGGCGTGGCGAGATACGCTTTCGTCTCGCGCGTGACGAGACGACCGAGCGTCGTGAATATCCGTCCGAAGAGCGAGATCTCTACACCAAGTTTGACTTTTCGCTTCGTTGGTGGTGGAGCGACGGAGGATGTGGCAGGGGTGTCACGCTCGTGTTTCCGAGCCGACGAGTCGGATGGAGGTTCATCGTCGATCATGCTCTCCGTGATCGTGTCCTTCATCATGACCCTAGATGCCGGGGTCGTGGGTTTTCGAACTTTCGGTGGTTGCACCGCGGTGCCAGTCGGATCTGTTACTACAACTGTGGGTGATGAAACAGCGGGTGACGAACCACCGATGCCCATGAGGGAAAGCTCCTTCATTTGTCGTAACAGAGCTGTGGCCTCCGACTCTGGTTCGTGAATTTGCATTCGCTCCAGATCCTCCGTGACGCTCTGTATTTGATTTGGAACTTCCTTTTTGTGCTTTGGTTTCGACTTTCGAAGTTCGAATGCGTAGCCTTCGATATCGGTTGCGCTGATCTTCTCGTCTATCAGTGGCACTGGGGGCGTCGGTGCCTCGTTGATCTGCTTTTCTCGTACGACAATGTTGTTCGCAACGACTTTTGGTAGCGTTTCAAGTAGCGACTGTACATGTAAGGATATAAGATAGTCTCTGGAGATGGGAGTGACGGTGGTTTCTAGAGTTGCGCCACTACATAAAGATGCGAGGATCAGATCAAGTTCAGCGATCCCTTAATCCTGCCAGCCTCAGGACGCATACTTTTCTGTAAACACAACTGGAACGACTTCAATAGGTACGGATCTAAAAGATCCTTCAGCATCTCTTGACGGACTTTCCAGATCGATTCCTTGCCTTACCTGGTGGGACGGACGTAGACCGGCTCATCGGACAACTGCTCGTGGAAGAAGTCACTGGCAGCCGCACAAGGTGCGGAGCAAAAGCTCTTCAGATGGGTCATGTCGTAGACTTTCAGGTCCTTCCGCGATATCCGATATCGTCCCTTCGTTTGTATGACAGGTTTGGCGCAAAGCGGGTACCCGCACAGCTTGTCAGACACTCTCTCCTCCACCACCTCCTCGTAATCCGTACGAGTCAGATGCTCTGCCTAAGCTTAAACGACGCATCAGACGTCTGCAGCTTCATGGATTCCCAACCACATCGATCTTGTCTCCCTCCGTTACCGCTTCGGCGAGCAACGGAACCGACACGGCTCCGTCGAACAGACGCTGCTGCCATTGGAACGTCTTCTTGTCCCAGGCTGCTTTGGATGCAACGGAGGACACGTATGCTTGCTGTCTAGGTGTCAGCACTTTGGGACCCGGGGGTGCTGGTGCTGGTCCGACTCTGGTGCTCCTCGACCCGCCTCTTGCCGGGCGCTTCCCACGGCCGCTTCGAACTGATGCCACGGCTGGATGAGATGCCCGTGCCGGATTGAGAGGACTGCTGACGCCAGGCTCGGTCATCTTAACGACGCTTTGGAACTGCTGCTGTTTGTTGGAGGTTTCTTTCTGTTGGAGGTTTCTTTCTCGAGGGAGACTTGTGGGAGAGCCAATGTACCAAGTACCGGGTAACCGGATGGTAGATGAGGTGCCAAGGTACCGGTACTGTATGGATCCCTTGGATGCCCTCCACCGACGACTCGAACGGACTCGACGGAGGAGGAAGGCAAAGGGTCTGTCCGGAATCAATGGTCCTCTCCAATCAATATCTGTACACACTTCTGCACCACTGCATCTTTCCCTTGCCCTGCTGCACCGTATCTCACGCCTCTCTTCACACGCCACTGGGACCCGATATATCGAGCCCCCTCCCCCCCCACCGATTCTGCTCCTGCCTCGGTTGACTTTGAAAAACATTCCGTCAGAAGCAAACTTGACAACAGAACCGCGCTATCCTGTCTCTCTCCGTCGTGAAAACCGGAGGAATGAGCGCTCTGAACGGTCAGCAACGCAAGTATCGACAAAACCGTTGCAGCCGCTCAAAAGAAGGTGCGGGTCAGACGTTTGCTGTCGCGTGTTCGTCAAAGCAGCGGCGTTGTCTAATAAGCCAATGGCTCCGCAAGCTTCAGGACCCGAAGTCCCAGGAGGGGCTTCCCCGCTTGGTTCTGAGCGATATTCTACAGTCAAACGATGTGGTAGAGCTAGCTCTAGTCCACCGTTTTATTGCCCCCTGAGTGTAAGCCTATCACTCCGTGCGCGCTCTTCAGAGAAGTTCAATATGCTTACTTCTCGTTCAGCACAGGAGCTCTGGATCAGAGTCCGAAGGCGCTGACCATTCAGCTCCAGGACAAATCCACGATTTTGCTGCAGAATGCCCTCCTATGGTGCTGGGCGACCCGTATGAGAAAAGCAAACATATGGACGGAGGAAAGATCGAACACGAAAGCTTTCGTACTGCTGCAAGTCGATGCGGCACATATTTTTTTTGGAAAGGCTTTTGATGTGGAAAGGATGCGAACATCAGCTGCATCACACGTTAGCTCTAATGGTATAGACGAACAAGTCCCCGTCGCTTCTTTATCCCTGGTAGCTTACTGCTTGCATTTAGGCCATCCGGAAGCCGGGAGGAGTCGAATTTCATCTGGGCAGCAGCCGCCAAGGAACGTCCTCCGAGAAGATATTGCGAGAAGCAGAGCGGCTCAAGCAGATCAAAGCTTTAAAGACACACTTCAACTGGCTTCGAGTTTCCGACTCGGCAACAATAACAAACGAACTAGGAAAGTGTGCCGAAACGCTAGCACTGGCGCTCATGCGAGGGACAGTTCCAGTGGTAAACAAGTTGCATCTCGGAAGCTTTTTCGACGTTATACAATCACCACTTACACTATCTCTGCTTTGACTTCCAGAACAAAGGAACAAATTACTACCCTATCGAAGCGATTGCGCTATCTTTCGAAACATTTGTGTCGCCGAGAACCATGATACCTCCACGATGGCAGAGCCCATGCAGCACATGCAAGGCAGTGTTCTCTTTCTTGGGAACGGAGCGGAAATGGCTTTTTTCTGCATCGGAACCACTAAGTCACCCGGAGGTCTACGAATCAACGATCTACAATCTGCGATCAATTGTGGACTGGGCGCATTGGGTTGCCAGTTGCAGCCAGCATCTGCGGGATGCGATTACGGCGAACTAACTCCCTCCTGGACAAGCTGGGGCGAGTATTATGACAGCGTCTTCCGGGCTCGTGGGCTCGATCCCGTCGCCGTGCTGGGGGAGTATACGTTCGGTCGACATGCGGACGGATCCTGGGAGCGGTGGATAGTGTTTGCGGACGCCAAGATGGGCTTGCTCCAGTACACGTGCTCGGAGCGTGACTTTACGATCATCTCGCAGGACTTCAACTTGACGACTATCGAGTTCAATCTTGCGACTAGAATGGATCGGTACCTAGATGGAGGCGGGTATGTCCAGGACGTACGGAAGCAAATCTAAGCTCTGGCAGATGCGGACTCTGACTCTGACGGAGGAACGGAACTTTTAAGCGAACTTGTTATGGCCTCCTGAGCTTTTGAGATCAAGAAAAGCATCCGCGCTGACCTACTTATACCTCTCCATGCTCTTCCTGTGCATTTTGTTGTCGGGTTGAGCCAAGCCCTTGCTTGTGGGCTGACGAAAGGCTTGGGCGTGGCGGGCGGCGAGGGAGGTTCGGGCGGCAGTCAAGGAAGGACTCCGACTCATATCCTGTCAACACATCCACTATGCCGACATATCGATCGATCCGTTATCAGTGGCATGAGAGCCTCGTGCACAGCGTACATTTAGATCGAAGTGGTCAAGGGTTTGGCGGCAAAGATACCCTCTGGGTGATGGAGGGGCAGGACGGGAGGGGCCGGACCGAATTATATCCAGCTTTAAATGCTTGTTTTGATTAATGTTATATGTACATGCAAGTGCTATGAAAATGGAGTGAAACATTAAGTGGTGCATCGTAGTCTGATCTACGAAACGAACATGAAGTACTGCCGGAGTGTGTCAGCGAGGACTTCGGGAAGAGCGCCGATATCCTTACAGATAACGTAGTAGTCGAATGGGAACGTGTCCATGTACTTGTTCATCTGGAGCAATGGCTTCCCGGTGACCGGGTCTGAGCCGTAAGTGACATTGGTCATCTTGGTAATCGAGTCCTTGTCACCTCGGTTGTCGAGCACTATGAACACGACCATGATGCGTTGTTCCGCGGCCCGTCGGACGAGCGATCGAACCATTTCATGGTCTTCACAGATGCCGTCCGACAGCACGAGCTGAAGTTGCCAGAGATCGGTCGCGCCAGGTCCTCCTCCACCAGCTCCTTCAAGACGGGCGTGCTCGAGCACTCCCATGGCTGTGTCCATCATCTGGCGAACATTGGTGCGGTCCTGAGCAAAGGTGAAGCGGCGAATCACGTCAGCTCCGGCTTCGTCGGAGAAGGGTCGGTCGAACGGATGAAGGAGTCGGACGTCCTGACCGAAGCTCATGACTGAAACGTCACCAGCTTCAAGCTGGGTGAGAGCCTTCGTAATGACAGCCAAGGACTCGTAAGCGAGTTGCACCGATCGCGACTCGGCCATGGAACGAGAGTCGTCAATGGCAATCATGATCTGGTAGGTGCGTTTGGACGGCTTCGTTCTCCTGAGCCAGATCTTGTCTTTCTTGAACTGACTCGCAATGTAGGGAATGATCTTGCGCATGTTGAGCCGCTTGCCGGTACGGTAGTCACCCTTCAGCTTCGTGGCGAGGGTGGGCTCAAGGATGAGTCGCAGCTGCTCGCAGAGCGCAAAAGAGAGGTCACGCGTCAAGCTGGTATAGTTGCGCCAAAGCTCATGTGCCTCCTCGGCGTCTTGTCCGCTTTCGCGCCATTCGGTGACTGACTGCTCCAGCTCGCGCCGGAGCTCTTCATAGTCTTGAGAATCAAGAGGACTGTCGTTGTCCTGGCCGGCTCCATCCTCTGAATCGTCGTCACGGTCGAGAGGGTGATGGCGGTTGAAATCTACGCCAGTATCGTCTCCCTCGGAGGCACCGTCGGAGGCGTCAGAGTCGTTGCCGTTCTTGTCTCCCTGGTCTCTGCCCTCCTGCTGTTTGGCTGCCTCATCTTCAGGTTCGTTTCTGCCGACCTCGAGAGCACCCGAAAGCTTGTTGGACTTCTGTTTTGACTTCTGCTCCCCGTCCTCCGTTTCTTTGCTCGCATCCTCAGCGTCAGAGTCATCGTCTTTCTCAGATTCCGCTGGCTCCATGTCATTGCCGTACTCTTTCTCTTCCTTGTCGTCAGCGAGGGCTTTTGGATCCATTTCGCCCATCTGATCGGCAGTGGCATCTGCCATGGCTTGAGTGTCAGCAGCCTGTTCGTCGTCCTGGACGAATTCGAAATCCATAGAGTCCTCGCCGACGGGCTCATCAGTGCGCTCAGCTTTATCCTCGTTTGTTTCCCCTTCTTTTTCTTCTTCCGGAGCATCAGAGATGTCTTTGAGGCGCGACATCCACTTCTTCAGAGCGTCGCCGACGCTACGCCGGGGGTTCGGGTCGGCTTTTTCATCCTTCTTGCCGGCCTTCTCCTTGGAGGTGTCATTCTTCATCTCGCGCTGCTTTTTGTTCTCCCTCCCGAGACTGGAGTTCTGAGCAGCACCCTCTTCCCCCTCATCGGGCATGTCCTCGGCCGACGCATCTTCCTGCAAGTCGGCTGCCGACTTTTGTCCGGTAGCACCCTGGACTCCGAATGGCTGCGTGCTCATCTTGGCTTGATCATCAATGGCTTGCGAAGCATCTTTGTCTTGCTCTTCGCCGTCGGGGTTTTCTTCAGCCTGTTTGTCCTCGTCGAGACAGTGGGCAGAGTCTTGAATGTTGTTGCCCTCGTTTTCAGCGTCCGCGCCTTCTTCCCCTTGATCTTCCTGCTCGGCTAATGATTCTGGCTCAAGCTTTTCCTCTTCTTCGCCTTCGCCAGCCTCTGTTTCTTGCTCATCTTCATCCATGCCTTCGGCATCTTCAAGCTTGTCCTCGGTTGCATCATCGATGTGGTCAGCCGCAGGTGGGTCCACATCCATTTCGTCTGGGCCTCCGCCTCTGTCTTCCGGAGCGCCTTCGTCGTCTCCGCCGTCACCGTCCAGGTCCATGTCCTCCGGGAGGGCCA
>JADGJA010000201.1:0-30660 GCA_027596035.1 Thoreauomyces humboldtii
GACTGCTGAGAAATAGATACCTACATTTAGCGATTTCCGTGACAGTAAAATCAGTTTAACAATTTCGGTTTCGACATGAAACAGCTCCCTCCGAATGCGGCAAGTCACGGTCAAGACGCCTTTTCGCCTCTAATTTCACGCCTTCTTGCAAAGTACAAGAATGTAGCGATCGAAGCGAGTCCCCCCAGTTAGCACTCACATCTACTCGAATCCTATCATGCCGTGCCGTCCAGCATATCAACGTCCTTCAGAAGAGTCATATGAATCAGACGAGGATTCAAGCATTGGCGCAGACTGGGTAGACCCGCCGTTTCCTCCGGGAGGGGTGTGGAAGACTTGCGAGCCGGCAAGCGGTGCGATGTTGGGCGAAAACGGTGAACTCATCCCTGTGATTCCTGGCCCCGATGGTCGCTGCATACCGGTCACTATGGAATTCCTTGCGGAGCGCCGAAGACTCTGGTTGGAATCGGGAAAAGATCCTGCTCATGTCCCGTTGGAGTGGTTGGAGTGGTTGGAATCGGAAAAAGATCCTGCTCATGTCCCGTTGGAGGTACTGTACACCTTGTCTCCGACTCTTTAACGGTGTCGAAAACAGCATCTTCTTGCTGCCTGCCGCTAAGAAACTGACGTCCCTCGTCTCCCTCTCCCTCTCTCCATCTCTCTCCCCCTTTTCCTCCCGTCAACTCTCTTCATCTCCCTCTCTTAACACCACCTACAATCTCAATGGCCCAACGTCAAACCACCCCTTGACAATCGTCACGTCTGGTTTTCACTCGCTGAGGCGATCCGCTCGCCGTTCCGTCAAGAAGATGACGGGAACGCCTACGATTCCCAGCTACGAGCCGCTCGGTGCCGGTCAAACTTTAAGCACCATCCTGACGCTCCCTGTGGTGCCTACCACAAACGTTGCAGGCGTCACATGGCCCGCTGACGTGAACCCGGGCAACTGTGCGGTCATTGACGGCGGCCTTCGTCTGTTCAATGCCCTGCTCAACAACGACGCCGTCATCCATGAGCTTGCATTGCACTGCACTCCCGTGGGAAACTTGAACAACCCGACTATCGCAAAACTGTTCGATTACCGCGCGGCTGTGGTAAGGTGTCGGGACTCGGGAGCACATCATCCGATGCATCAATTGGCATCAGCTCTGATATCGCGTTTGTTTGGAACCTAGCAAAACACCACTCCTGCTGCAATCAGGGCCCACATCCTTACGCATATGCCTACAATCACCGTTGGACCGACACCAACCCCTCATGTCTTCATGGAGACGGTCCTCCTCACTGGACCTTGCAATCTGATCATCGCGAGGTCCTTTGTCAGGGAGTGCGCACAAGTCAACGCGGGGAACGACGAAAGGCGAAAGCTGTGGTTGACCGTCAGAGTGAAGCTCATGCATGAGATTGCCCATGTGCTGATGTACAAGTACGTGGCGACGATCGATCCATGTCAATACCGGTGCCTTGACTTCGCTGACCGTGTTTTTCGACAGAGTGGGTTTCAACAACACCTTGCAGCCCGACGGCAGATCATTCAGGACCCCTGGAGGGATCATGAAGAAAGAAGCCGGCAACGCATTCGAATGCTTCGTCTTCGGCGGCGTTTTGCAAAACCTCACCCATCTTAAATACGTAAGTATGAAGTCGTCTTCGACCATGAGGCTTCACGCGTTGACGTGTACGATCCAGACAACCTATGCGGCAAGCCTTCTGGAAGATGAGGAAGGTGAGAGGTTCACTATCCCTGTATCCTGGGGCGTCACGATGCTGTCGGGAGCCTTCTGGGCGGGAACCCCTTCGTTTTTCTCTCCACTCGGCGCGAACTCTCCAGGTCGCCGCGCAACCGATGTGCAGACTGCTTTCAAGAAGAATCTGATCATGGGGAATGAAGTACTGCAGGCCGGCACCATGAACGCGCAGACACCCTCGGATAGCCCACTCCTGACAACTCCCGTCATTCCCGAGGGCGCGGCCGCAACGGTGCTCACTTGAACGCGACAATAGGTTTAGAAGTTTAGTTCTCATAGTATAGCTAGGAAGAGAAAAGAGATACGATCGTTTGGGATCTCGAAGTTATTTCAGAGTTTTTCTTCTCTTAGAGACGCTTTCGATGCTGCGCAGCAGGTATATCAAATATGTGATACGGCAGAGAGGCAGAAGGGAAGCAGCCGGTGGTGAAGAGGGAGGGGGTGGGAGGGAAGAGACAGTTGCGCCAAGAATATCAAAAGCCCATGATAGCATCGAACAGCAAGTATTCGGAGACTGCATCGAACAAGGGCAGGGACCTACGATCATCCATCCCAACGGGAGGCAAACACCGGTCATTCTACAACCCAGGCCTCATCACTCCCACCCGTCAAACGAATCAGAACCACGGAACCCGCCTCCCAATAACCCGAAGCTATCGCGGCGCCTTTTCGAAATCTCATAAAGCCTCTTCCAAAAGTTCGTAACCGAAACCCCTGCTAAAACTCTCAAGATCTTCGTCTTGCAGGAGATCCCCAACGCTAACCTGGAAACCCTGATTCCTTCACCTCCTTCCTCACCCCTCTCGCGCGCCTTCAGAGGTGATAGGCCCTCCGCTCCGATGTGTCCGATGCGGCCAGGACTACACCGATGCCGAGAACGACGACGGTTCGTGTCTCATGCCCCACGATCCGGCACCGCGACGGTGGGCAAAGAACCGGGACAACGAGCTTTTCGCGTGTTGTCTGGAACCGAACCCGACGAGGCGATGGTGCTTCGAGGGTAGGCATACCGTCGATGAGGAGGTCGCCACCTACAGGCTCGATGCCCAGCATACGATCTTGTATGACGCTGATTCGGAGGATGCTGTTTCGGGTGATTATGATTCGGAGGAGGACGATATGGAGGACGATCGCTCGCTCGATGGTGATGCGGAGGAGCTTGCCGTGCTGAGGAGTGAGAATCGGATGTTGAAGGAAGGACCGGCCTTCCGCTTGTTGGTCTTGGCCATGACATCTGGGACGTTCACTTCGTGGTCGTTAACGGTGGCAACAGCGGGGTTCGGAGGCCACTGCTGGTGGTTCCCCCGCGACCCGAGTCGAGCGGATCTTCGCGGAGTTTGCGATATCTCGGGCGCCATCGGCAAGATGTGTTTTGCCCAGTGGAAGGTGGGCTAAAGATGTTGACGTTTGCCCAAGAAGTGTGACATGTTTTTTGTCCGAAAACAGCCGCCTGTATGTCCGAACGCTATCGACAGGTGTGTCCCAAACCGTCCCGCTGGCGCTGGCTCCAGAAACATCCCAGCAAAAGCCAAAAGCCATTGTCCTTTCAACACGCCCATCCTCCCTGCAAGTTCAGTCGGAAACTCCTTACTCCCTTGTCCCTCACAGGACAGTAGAATCCTGGCCCTCTTCCTCCATCCCCTCCCGTTCCCCCGCCATTCCGTCCGTTGAACCTCGGCGAGCTGCTGACGAACACGCTCTGCTGGTCCGGCATCCGCCGTCTTTGAGATACGTGCTCCGCCGCCGGACACGTGTCGTAAGCTCCAGGTCCAGGATTGGCCACCGGCGGAGCGTTGGAGCCGGGAATCGACGTCGTGGCAGACAGCGGCATCGCAGGTGCCGCAGGAGTGTGATGGAGAGGCTGTGATGGAGGGGGCCGCCAGAGAGGTCTACAATGGACATGTCAGCGCATTGTCATGTTACAGTTGTATCTCAGAAGCTCAGAGACAAGACATACCTGTTCGCGGACGGCGATGCTGGCCGCTCGTGTACCATCTGCAAATCGTAGGAGGCAGGACCTGGGTTGTGCAATTCCGTTCTATAGCAAACCAGATGAATGAGAAGGTCATCGAGGGACCAAGGCCACGTCTCACTTACAAAGGTATTGCACCATTGCGCGGAACGGCGCGGAACGCAGCCACGGCTCCCGGAACCGCTCGGACCATCCTATCCTCGTGTATGTCGTAGAAGTCTAGAAACAACCTCGACGATCAGGTTTACTTGAATGGAGTGGAGACCCAGTTCACGGGTTCGTTTACCAGGTGCAGGAGCATCCCTTCCCGGAGTCGTTCCGACTTCGTTTATCTCGCTCCTCCGACTCCGACTTCTAAATACTGCCATCTGACCTTCCCCGCGCTTCACCCGCACCCTCACTGTCCCAATGGTCGCGGCAACCGTGGGGTCGTAAGCTGCAGGCCCCGGAGAGGTTTTCGCGAACCGGGCGCTCCACGTTGGGAGGGACGGGTCAGACCCGCCGTGTGGTGAGGAGGATGCATATCGGGCGTGGAAAGCAGCGGAAGGGGCGGAATGTACGCTATGGCTGTAGATTGCATGGCGAGGTGCATGAAGGGGAGCCGTGGGAAGCGTGGTTGGGTCGCTGCTGCTGCCGACGTTGAACCGTTTCGACTGCAACCACCCCAGAAATCAGTTGGTTGCCCCCCATCTCGACAATAGGTTTTCATTTTTCGATTCACTCCGAGTCACCTTTGAGACGAACCCGATCCCGACACCTCTTTGCGAGTCGGAAACTCCGTCGCACGTATCGTCCGCTGGTTTTGAAATGTAGTAGCCAGGGCCAGGCAACTCGTCCAGACGCCTCGAAAACCTCGAAGCCGAAGATCCAAACGCTCGATGCTCTCCATCTTCAAAGCAGAAGGTCTGAAACCGCGAAGGAATGCTGGGAGGATGGATGTAGAGCTTGAGCTGACGGTTTTTGGATCCGCCAGCTCCAAAAGGGTCGGAGTCAACGAAAAGTAGGACCGGTCGTTCACTCGGAAGACCCACCTTTCCTTGCTCGTTGCGGTGTTGCGACTGCCATCGTCTCTCGCCAGGGGGGGGGGGGTCGATAAAGTGCAGCTGTTGCTTTCCTTTAAAAAATAAACGAGAGGGTCTATATGCTCTAAGGATACGAGGCTTGTCGGAGGGATGGGCACTTTTCGCGAGACCTCGCCCAGTTTCCTTACACCTTTCCTTACGTTTCGCCATGGACCCAACAGCCCGTCTGGCAGTGAACCTCAACGTTCTTCGGCGACATGATCCATCCATCTCACAGATCCTCGAGAGCTCCTCTCACGTCGTCGTATACGACTTTGACCCCGTAACAAAGAACTGGGTGGGTAAGGAACAAAAAACCACCGAGACGCGGTCATCTTCGCAATCTTTACGACAAGGCCTGTTCGTCTGACGCACTGCCCCTCCCGTGAACAGACCAAGAAGGGGATTGAAGGAACGATGTTTGTCTTTCAGCGCTCCGTCGCCCCTCTCTACGGCTTGTTCGTGATGAACAGACTCGGACTCGAAAACCTCATGGTGCTGCTGAACGCCGACATGGAGGTGCAGCTCCTGCAGGAATTCGTCATTTATCGTCAGCCAGATGGTACATTGATGGGGACCCTCATAGGGTTGGGCGGAGCACACCTCGAGGACTCATGCGATAACATCTTCAGATAGCGTGCAGGGGCTGTGGATGTACGAGACGGCGGATCGGACGCGAATAGTCAAGACGCTAACCACGTGAGCAAGGAGTTGCGTGACGATGGGTGGTTGTATGTCGGAAGAGCTCATCGGAGGCTTTCTTGCTTCATTCTAGATACACCGAGCTGAGCGCAACGCCGCAGCAGCAGCAGCAACAGCAGGCACCTCAACATCACCATCCTCGGGTGCAAGGGCATCCACAGCATCTCCAGCCACCTCTACAAGTGAACCGTGCATTGAATCATCCATCCGGACGAACTCCCACACCCCCTTCAACCGGAAGTGCAGGCCAACCCGTTGATCTCATGACACTGTTGCACCGGGCCAAGATCGTGGGTCCGGGCCACGACGGATCAAACGGCAGCAACAGTCCTCGACCGGATCCCCCATATGTGCAGCCTCACCACCAGGAACAGCAGTTCCGGCCGAACCCGCCCGGACAGGGACAATGGGGACCGGTTCCCTCGTCCTCTCAACAGCAGTCAAAACACGAGCAGCAGCAATCTCATCTACCGCATAACGGTAGTCATCTTGCGCTAAATCACGCCAAATCCGTGACCGCGCCGCCCATCACGCCTGAGCAGCGCCAGATCCAGCGTCTCGAGGATATCTGGCAGTGGATAGAAGACATGACCGCGCTCCGAGTCAAGGGCGGACTTCCGGATCAGGAGTTCAGACGAAGGATAGCCCATCTGGCACAGGTACGTATGTAGTGAATCAAACCCGGATTTTACCCCGATACTAACTTCGAGGTCGACAGGACAACAACTTTTTGGACGCAATGTATAGGAGCTACAGGTGGGAAAGGCCTACGTGAAAACATTCTGGGAAAAGCTCCATTTGTCGAAGCTGCATTGCGCCCCCTCCTTTCATAGCGGAAGGCGGGGCGATAAATACAAAGTACAAAAAAAAGTGGCGGCTCATCCGGTCATCGGTTATCTTAGCTCGGTGTCTCCTCCTCATTTCCGCTGCGGCGCAACGGGTGGGCCGGTGGCGGACATCAGGTTATTGACGTACTGAAGCAACATCTGATTTTCTGACGCGATTCGACCGTGGTCCCCCCGCGCTGTCTCTACCCGTTGTAGCGTCGCTAGAAGAGCAGATCGTAAGGACGATCCAGGCAATGTCAGCGTTTCGTTGGATCTCCTCATGGGGCTTAGCATTCTTACCAAGCAGAGCTTCCTGCAAGTCTAGGATC
The DNA here is from genome assembly GCA_027596035.1 of Thoreauomyces humboldtii. Classification (NCBI taxonomy): domain Eukaryota; kingdom Fungi; phylum Chytridiomycota; class Chytridiomycetes; order Spizellomycetales; family Powellomycetaceae; genus Thoreauomyces; species Thoreauomyces humboldtii. Next base: position 6,640 of record JADGJA010000201.1, read on the forward strand.
TGTCTGATTTCCGCCATACGGAGCATTGGGGAGAGAAACCAAACGCATCAGACCATAGTTCTTCAAGGTAGAATACTCTGATTTCCTCGCGCAAATCCTCACGTGACGAGCTGCTCCTTGTCGGTTGTTGTACTCCACGCCGCTGCGGTGACGGGTGCCGGCGCTGGGGGTCCCGAGGTCGCTGGTTCGTCTTGAAAATGCAATTGCTGGAGGCTCTGCTGCTGGTGGAAAGTCGTCATTTAGGGATATCGATTGCTCGAAATGCAGGTGAACGTAAAAGGTGCCTGATGTTTCTTGAGCGACCTTCTTGGTCGACCTTTGAGGAAGCCTCATGCGGCTGCAGCGCCCTCCTCCGTCACTATTTTTGGCAGTCCGCCGACCGAGGGCTGCCGAAGATCCTGAGACTTCGTGCGTAGTCTCGCGCCATGACGTTCAACAAGAACAAGAATCTCACCGAAGAATGGACGTCGAGAGCAGGAAATTGACTTGACTACGGTGTCATCAAAGAATATCACTACCGTACAAGCACTGTTCGCCGCTGTCCAAGAAAGCGTCGATCAACCAACTTTTGGCCGAGCCCACTGGCTTTGGGGACTTGGCACGATTGCTGGCACGATTGCAGACGTTCAGCCATCCGACCCACTTGACGTACGCTTACAGCAACGACCAGAAAGCGGATGTGCAAGGAACTTTGACAATGTGTTTGGCCACACCGGAAAGTTTGTCGGCATGAAAACGGACGGATGATTCCCCGACATCCTGAGGATCAACGCGCTGAAGAGAAAAGGGCGTCTGTGTAATTCGGCACCATCAGTCTCTGACTCCATCCCGAACAGAGATGGACAAGTGCCAAGTCCCCGAAGCCAATGGGCCACGAAGCCATGATAATCCATTGAAAGACCCAAAAAAATAACTATGCAAATGCGAACAGAAATCTAAGGTATCTATCGACTATAAAATGCTCTCAGCCTTCCCTTAACCTCCACCGGCTCGGGGAACGGTAGACGAACTACGTCCTCTCCGTGCCCGTTCCCTTTCCCGAAAGCCACGGCGAGCACCTCATTGCTGACCACCGGTTTGACATCCTCGGAGCGGGTCGCAACCGTCACATGGGGTACGTCGTTCGAGGTCTGGACGTCGTCGGGAAGCTGTACCACGACGGCCATGACGCGATCGTCCCATACCACTTCCGTCAGAGTGCACGACACTTCGACGCCCAGTTCCTCGTTGGAAGATGCCGCCAACCGTCTGGCGTATGCCTTCGAAAGCTCGACCGCGCGGGCGCCGTCGGATCGTACGACGACGAGCGTCACGTGCCATCCCGATCGCGACCGCTCCTCGATCCGTTTCGTGGAACTGAGGGATCCCCACGTCCTTCGGAACCGATCGTCTGTCGTTGCGAACGTGGATTCGAGGACCGTTCCGAGGTTCGGGTCGCTGTCCAACTTGATGCCGTAGAAAAGCACCTTTCGCTTGGCGCTCGTGTCTTTCACGACCTTGACGACCGTCTCTTTTTGGTCCACGCAGGCCGAGTAGGCCTCGTCGTAGGTTGCCATATCGGGCCGGGGAAGATGCAGAAACTCGACCAGCTTAAAGAAGTTCGTCCGTGGGTCGTCGACTAGGTTGAGGCGGAGAACGTCCGATATGTTACTATCGGCCGCTGACCGAGTGTCCAAAGCGTCTCTCCGGGCGATGAAGCTCCTGATAACGGCTCCGATGTCCGCTGTTCGGGATGGAGTCAGGGATTGATGATTCTCTCCACGAGCTTTGACGCGTTGAGCGCCCAACTCCGCAACTCGTTCAAATCCCATTGCCTTGACACACTTCTCGATCTCCCAGTCGATGGCTACCACGCGGCCGGCCGGGTAGGAATTCAAGAAGGTAGCGCTGAGGGAGGAACGGTGCTGGAACAGATGGTTGTTTCGGTCGGCGAACACGAGATCCTTTCCACCCGCGAACGATTTCATGATGCGATCTTCGAACTGCGGAGCGGCTTTCTTGGCCTGAATATCATCGTTCTGAATGTGACCGACCATGGAAGGGAAAACATGCACCAGCAGGCGGCCAAGAAGCGTTTTCCCAGCCCCAATAGTAGCGACAGGGATGATGAGGGTCTTGGACCGACCGTCATCCAAAGGCTGTCGGCCTTTCCCCTGCTGGTTTTGAGACTTCCTTCCACCTCCCTCAGCCCGAACGGGCTTTGCGGTTTTGTTGGAGACATTGTCCGGATCCGATTTCTCTGCGTCTTCTTCCGTGATCATGGTAGCCTCACCGCGCGCATAATCTGCTGTGGTCCGCCGCGCTTCCGCGACGATGTGTTCTCCGAGCCCCGGGATATCGCAATCTGAAAGGAACTGGTTCCTGGCTCGGATAATTCCTTGATTCTTATCAAAATCCTCGAAATACTTGGAGTCAGAGCGGGCTTTGTCGAGCACCCACTTGATGTACCGTCGAGTCAGCTCGTATCGAGGTTTGAACTTGCTCTCTTTCCCCGAAAGAGCTTTTTTGGTCACCTCGCGCCACTCGCGGAACATGAGGTACGGCTCGTCGTACTTGATCTTGAAGAAGAAGACGTTGTCCATGTGCTCCTTTTGCCGACACCGAATGACGAAGCCTTCAATGGCACGGCCGTTGTACGAACCAGTGTCTCGACAGGCGTCGCTGAACTCTCGGACCGCCTCCACAGTGTCGAAAGTTATGGCGTCGACGAGAAGCAGTCCAAAGTCTTGGGCGACTGGCTTCAACCGGTCGCTGGACCACGTGCGGAACTCGGACACGTTCTCGTTCATACCGTGGAGGTAGAGTCCACGTCGATCCGGAGGGTACTCCAGGATGTGCTCCTCGAAGTCGTCATCAGCGAGCTCGAACACGGCCGTGGCATTGTTGGCCTCCAGGAACCTGGCAAAGTCCCACCGTGTCTTGCCCGCAGACTTCAGATGTCGCTCTAGCCATTCTTCTCCCTTCTCAGCGTGCGAAGGCTGAACTGCTCCCGACGCCAGCTTGGTGGGCTGTTTGGGGACTCCCATGGCGTGCTTGGAAGTGACGAGGAGATCGCCTTCCAAGGCGGCAGCAAAGATGATGCAGCCGTTCTCCTTCAGCGTAGCTTCGTAAGGACCGATGGTCTCCGTGGCCAGGTTGTCCCATCGCGTCGATGCTGTTTCGCCGACTTTTTTTTTTTTTGGTGGAACGCAATTGAAGTTAGCAATAGCTTCGACTTGGACGATATCGGCGGAACGTGGAACGCTCCAACACTACCATTAAAGAACTTGTCGTAACCTCGAGCAGCGATGCGCCATTCGTCTGCATCCTCGTCACCTACGCGCGTTACGAAGAGGCCTCGGGCGAGGGTTGGTAATGGGGAGGGAGCCTTCTTGAAGAGAGTATCCAGGCAGTTGAAAGAATGGACGGTGACCTGGGCGGGAGTCTCGATGGGAACCTGCCCGGGAGTACGAGGAGTGAAAGTGTACTGAGCGCGCCGAACAAGGGGCCTTTTTGATCCGGGCGCCGGCGTTAGGAGGGCGTTGTAGGCTCTCACAGTCTCGTTGACCTTGGAAGTACTTTGACGTGCGTGGGGCATGACTGAGGAGGGAACGCAAGCTTATGGTTCTCTTTGAAGCACCCCTATTAATATGTATCGGTCCAAGAGCCCCTTCTTCCCCAGTGACAGGAGCTGCGAAAGGGGAGCAGCAGACGATTGTGGAACAGATGTTCGCTCTGCGAAGAAAGTGCTATAACTCACCCGGGAAAAGAGGGACGAGGGATCGAAGGTCTTCTGTGCGATGAGTCACAGTGACTGTCCCTCAGTCTCCCATGATCCGGCGCGTCTTCGCTCATGGTGGATAAGAATGCTGCGCTTCGTCAGCTTGCCTTGCAACGCCTTGCAACGCTTCGAATGAAAAAGGGCAGGCCACCTCCCCCTCCCCCTTCCCTCCAAGCAACACCTTCGCCTGAACCTTTCTCTCCTTTCTCCATCTGGCAAGGATGAGTCTTTCGGTAAGTGATTCAGCAGCGGCTTCCTCAATAAGGGCCGGCCCACCCTTCAGAAACTCTCCGTTAGGACCTGCAGACTACGTTTCGGCATTCCCACCTTGGCATTCCGCCTCATTCCCACATGGCGCAACCGCTTGCTCCCGAAGGTGGAGAGGAGTGCTGTGGCGAGGTAGTAGGTGCTCAGGTTCCGGACATGCTCTCGTTGTGCTCATTGGCAGCTCGCTCGGAGAAGTAACGTGTCGAGCAATGTTGCATTTGCAAAGCCCAACCGTTGGTGCAGCTATGGAGCGCCCACGCGTTAGAACGCTCCTATGCAAGAGTAGTGCAACCATGCTCATAGCGAAACGCTGCCCACGGTGCCTTAAACCCACTTCCCGATCCTCAATGCAAACACGACGGAGAAGAAATGGATGAGAAGTAGCAACTCGATTTATTTACAAAGCCAGAAAGACGGAAGGATATATGTGCAAGAGGAGGAGGGAAGGGGAGGCGACGTCCTATGCAAGAACTGTTCAGTGACGGTGCTTGCCGAGGGTGCTTGCCGTCATCTTGGCGCCATGCTGGTGGATCTTCTGGGCGGTGTGGAGTTCGGCGAGGTCCCTCTCGGCCTTTGCCGCAATCTTCTTCTCCTCTCCCTTGATGTGAGCGTGAGGGTTGTGGAAGACCTTGCCGAGGCTGGACTGGACCGAGCCGCTGACGTTCATCATGGTCGCGTGCATCCGGCTGGGTGTCTGCTGGACCCGGTGGTGGGTGGTCGTGGTGGTCGACGTCGTGTGCTGATGTGTTGCAAGTCCCATCTTGTGTGATTGTCTTTAGGTCGAGAGCGGGGAGACGAGGGTTGTTTGGGTGTGGTAAAAGACGATTGCTGGGGAGGCTAATTGAAAGAGAGCATCAGCGAGCGGGTCCGCCCTTTATATACTCGACGACAGCAAGAGTGCCGCTAGGAGCAACAAGCGAAGGTGACGTTTGTGTCGACCAGTCATGTCTCCCCATGTTCCCCCTAACCAAGGTATTGCCCTGAGTCCATCAACGTTTGCGCTGGAAAGCGGGGGCTCAGGACGCACGAATGACGAAGATGGCTGGTTCCCCCAGGCAGGGGACGACCGGTCAGGTTTCGAGTCACAACATCTCGTGCACAGTTGGACAGCTCCCCCTGCTACGTATCACGTCACAACCAAACCGACTGCATGCCCGTTCTGGTTGCTCACAGTTGCTCTGACTACCTGAGTACTTGCGGCACAGGGACATGGAAGCAGGAACTTGACCAAAAACGGGATGAACAGCTTTTGACACTAGCTTTATCTGAGTTCCCCCGCCATAGTGTCGCTCGGTCGCTTGCACTAAGAAAATGGGAAGAAGTTAGACCCCGATTTCTTTTCATGAGCTTTTCCGAGGAGGTTTGGGAAAGAAGGTCTCTTCCGGTGTTCGTCCAAGATTGGCCGATATCTTTGGGCTTGTCGTCGTATCGTAAATGGGACAAGGACATTTCGATAGCGTTGCGATCCGACCGCACTTTGAACTCGCAGTCCAACGAACGTCATCGCCCATCTGCACGCCGCAGGTATGTCAAGGAAGCGAGATCGCTCCTACCAGATCGGTAATCTAATTTCATTTCGTGCGAAAAAATGTGATAGATGCTGCAGAAAAACAGGAAGGGAGGACTACGTTCTACTGATACCCGGATTCCAGTCATCCACATGACCACGGCCGGATGTTCATGCTCTCGATCATCAACCTTTCCTCATCTTTGCCTCTTGGAAGCGTTGGTCGTGATGCAGGGGACACGTTGATTACCACCCGCTTCCCGGGTTTCGGAGCAGGGTTCGACGCGCCCTCTACGGGTACTTCGGGGGTCGGAACCACGACGAGTGGCCGTGGAAGCACAGGGAGCACCGTCACGGGTAGCGTTGCGATCGTGCTCCGCAATGGAATGGTGGGGCGCGAAGGGACATGAGTAAGTGTGAGATGATACGATGTAGGCGGTATGATGGTTTGTTGGATGGTGGGAGGAGGTGGAACAGGGATGTCAGCTCGCACCGGCGGTGGGATCCAACCGTCCGGAGTGCAGGGAGGTACCCGGGTGGTGAAGTAGTCATGGGTCAAGCGATGGTCGGTGGGTTCCGTGGGTTCCTGCACGGCACCGCTGTTGAGGTGGATGCCCTTCACACCGGTGCGGTTGAAAGTAGGATCAGACTCATCAGGTTCACGCAGGAGGCAGAGGCCGCGGATAATGCGACCACGACGACCCGAAGCAGAGCGCTTGGGTCGGATAGGTGGCGGTGTTGAGGAGATCAGTGGTTCGGACTTTCGGAGTGTTGCGTTAGAGTGGGATGGAGACGTGATCGAAGCAAGTGACTTCTGAAAGGGAAGCTTCTATCAGCAGTAGTTCCAGAAAGAAACGAAGGTATATGTTGCTGAACCCTTACCTCTACAGCAGATCTCCGAGCTTCTTCCTCTTCCTGCTCTAGCCGAACTTTTTCGGCCTCCTCTTCGGCCAACCTGGCGACCTCGGCTATCTCTTCTGCCTCTGCTGCGAGTCTCGCCAGCTCAACATTTTCTCTTCTTTCCTCCTCTTCCAACATCGCCAGGGTCAACCCCTGCGAGTACACCGTGATACCGGTTTCCACGCTCTCTCTAGGTCGACTGTGCTGTAAGGCTAGCTTCAGCAGCGCGACCTGCCTTGCTGTAATCTTATGCACGGCTGGAGCCTCCCGCAAAGCCGACAAGGTCAAAATTCGTCGCGTCCAGATGGCCATGACCGAGATCCTCTTGGTCGTAGCGCGCCTCAGCTCGGCATCTTGCTCGTCAGCCAGCGCTTTCACTTGCGCCTCGTAAGCAGCGGTGTGTGCATCGAGCTGCCCCCGCTCCTCATCCGTCAACCACGGTCCATCCGCATTGGTTTCTTCGTCCTCCTGCCCATCGTCTAGCCCCGCGTCGCTCTCCGTCTCGTTGGTATAGCGAGACATCCTCCTTCCTCCACCACCACTGAATCCACGGACATCCGCACTCGAAGCCTGCGAGCTGGCGTTCCGAGAGTGATATTTCCCACCTCCAGCTGACATGAGCGATCCCCGTCGAAAGCGATCTCCGCCCCCACTGCCCTGCGTGACGGGTCGAGATCGACTTCCTCCAGCTCCCGAAGGGTCGGGCCCTGCGGCTCCGTCCGCTTCGTCAAGATGTTCCTCGAGCTCCGATATTCGACCGCGGAGGTTGAAGATCTCGTCGTCCAGACGAGAAAGAGTTGTTTGGTAGTTCCCGACGACATCCAAGGACTTGCGGACCATGGAATCTATCATCGGTGCCTGGATAATGGTTGGGGACGAACGCATCAGAAATGAGTTCTTCAAACTTATCCTAAAGTCATTACTCACTTCTTTAGCACCGAAGATACCCTTCTTCTGCATGCATAGCGACACCCTAGCATTCTGAAACCCTAACTTCTCCTCCTCATCAACCAACAGCCTCAGTTCCTTCTCCGCCTTCCGGACCTGCTGCTGTCGATGCTTGTGCTCGGGATCCAGCTGATCCTCGAGCTCCTGCAACGCTCCGACGTTGTACTCCTTCTGACTCCTCGTGAGGTCCCTCACAGCCTGCCTGAACTGCACTCGACAGGTCCTCCTCGTCATCTTGACCAGCTGACGATGGTCGGATTCCAGCTCCGCCAGATGTCGTTGAGCGCCGAGGTAGAGTGCGTCCGCCGACTGCTTGATGTACCTGTTCTGGTTGGCGTCGAGCATGCGGAAGACGACGTCGAGCTCCTCTCGAAGGTCGGAACAGAGGGTGGCGACCTCGTCGAACGGGACGAGACCTTCGCTGTTGGTCTGTAGACCTCGGTTGGCGACAGGGGTTCCGTCAGGAAGGAAGTAGGTTCCGTTCGGATTTTGGAGTCCGATCTTGGCTTTGATGATGGCGCGACGTCGATCCTCGTCCGTGACGTGACTCGTCATCGTCGTCGTAGATGCGCGGGCGGATGCGTTGGTCTGGGCTTGCTGGTGGGTCATCATGGAAAGAAGCATGGCGCGTCTTTGCTTCGTCGTGCGTTGGGCTGCGTCGGCGGGATTGCTCAAAAAGTTTGCGATGCTTGATGAGTTGCTCGCAAGGACGCTCGGGGAGCGAGTGATGTTGTTCTTCGAAGCGCCAAGCGGGGAAGAAGGTCGGTTGAATATCATGGCTGCAAGGTCTTGGGTAGACTTGGGGTACGCTTGTTGCTGAAGGGCAGAAGCAGTCGGACCAGATGCTGGTTGGAGGCTGGACCGTCGCCGGTCGTTAAAGTTCGTCATTGCTTTAGATTGCGGAGGTCCCTTACTTGAGGCGTCCATGCTAGATCTCCTAGGGAACTCCATGATGATGATAGCGGACTGGAATAGTTTGTGGAGGACGGGGAAAAGTACGAGAGAGAGAGAGGTCCATGATGAGGCTACTGACCAGTCAAATTGCTCCGGCAGAGGATTCAAGGAGTAGGCAAGCCACAGGTAGCTAGCTACCCAATCAAAACGCTTCGATTCCCGCGGGCACCTTGATCTACGTTTTGGGGGGACTCTGCTGGTGCCGTGGGTCGGCAAGGGAGGAAGTAGAGCGGAGTTGTGTGCGGTCACTATCAAGCAGCATAGCCACTCAAGTGTGATTACTCGGCTGTTTGGATGCCCAAAGCTTTCTCAAAAAGCATCAGCATGCCGCCGAAAGCAAAGCAGGGCCAAGCTTGACTACTCGTAGAGCGTCTCGTGGGCGGGAATGCAGTGTGCCCTCCTTGGCAACCAGACGGTCTGGGATCCGCCCCAGCTGTACATGGTAGCGTCGTAGTGGGTACAGATGGGGAAGAAATGTGTAGGCGAACTGCTTTGACGTCTCTCCTCTGATCCACACGTGCCCGTCCTGCAAGCTGTGATTGTAGAGCTTGTCGCCGATGATGATATGCTCTTTGTGCAGGGCGCTTCAGTTCCCCTTACCAGCAGCAGATCCGCCAAGTTTAGCTGGACGTTCAAGTGCGCGTGCGCGAGGCATTGTATCGTACTAGCCTCCCAACATATCCTGCGCATGCAGGTATGTATTATATATACAATTTCGTGGCGTTGACGTAACCATCTTCAAAGCGTGACACGCTTCCTCCGTGGTGAATGATTTAGACATCCCATTCGCAGCGTGACAAAATCCGTCATCAAAAGGGATGATCCTGTTGCCACTTGCCTTGGTTATGAGAACGCTCAACATCGTTTCGGGGTTCGAATGCCATTTGGGCATTTTAAAATGCATCATCTTGTAACAAAGGCACCAACTGTTGGAGCCTTCAAAAAAGCCGTCATTTCTTCCAGCCCAGCAGGAATCGAGTGCATGGGCCGGCCATGTGACCCCGAGTTCATCCTCGGTCCATTCTTCAAACAGGTCCACTTGTAGGACAGGTGCCAATGCAACTTCCTCCTCCACTCCCTCCTCGTCACTCATCCAACTGTTGTCTTCATCCCATGGGATGTCTTCTGCAGCGCCGTGCTGTGTTCCGCCACCGGTTGAATGGTTTGATTCGATGCAACCCTCTTCCGCGCTTCCGGTACCTTGGTTTGCGAAGGACGAGGGCGGAACCATCTTTTTCGCGGATGGTTGGTACTTCCGGGGTGCAGAGTCTTCACTTTCGGTTCGATGGCGCTTGTGAAGTTGCGACTCTTGGTGACAGATCTCGTCAGTCGGTCTCGGGCCCAGGAACAGATCGCGCTCACGGGCGGCCTTCACTTCAAGAATGTATTCTTTTTCGGTCAGGGGCGTGTCAATCGGGGCGTTATTCCATCGGCGATAAACTCTCTGTACGGCAACGCGAATCGGCTCGATAATCAGGTAGCAGCCGCGGTGGTCTTCCTTGGAGAGCTCAGGAATGCAGATCGAGCGGCGAGTGTGGTGGTGACTTTGGCCATTGACGACGAGCAGGAGGTCGGCGAGCTGGGCTTTCGTCAGCTGCGTTTTGTTGAGGACATCGGGGTGGTCGTACGACCGATTGTGAAAAGAGGTCATCATGAACACGGATGCGAAGGGGCCGCTGGTATTGTGAAACATGACTGTCCTCGCGGCGGGGCGAGGGACACTTGCAACCGGGTGCATGACCTTGGTAGGGACCGTCGCGGGGATGTACGTCGGTCGGACCGCGCCAGGCGTGCGCGGCGGGGAAGGGGCACTGGTAGCCGGCGACCCGGCCGGGGTTACCACTTCCTTCAGGACAGCGTCAGATGACAGTCTCATAGCAGAAATGCGGCCCGGAACGGGAGTTGAATCGCTTGTGGGGTCGCTCATGTCTTTGTGCTGCAGGTGCTTGATGGAACGGAAGAGACGGCGGTCGAGGGGATCCCTTCGTTTTTTCTTTTTTCCTTCTTTCTTCTGCTTTGATTGTTCATTTAGCTTCTGCGCAGTTACAAAGAGAGAAAAGACTCTCTTTCTTTTTGGCTCTCCACCCCTTCAAGAATATCAGGCACCAGGCAACGTACCGCATTACCCTAATCACACAATGACAAGTGGAGATTACGCAGAGGACCGTTTCGACGTGGCCTCCTCGATCGGTGACGCAGAGAGAGGTACAGGGAACGGGACCAGCGACAGACACCTTTCGCAGTTGAGCGTTTACCAACCTTGTTGCCGCCTTCCCACCCACAGACCTGCACTCTGAATTCGGCGACGAGAACGACACTCGTTGGGACGACTGGGAAGAGAACGATGCGGAAGAGTGCGTCTGTCCCTTCTGCCACGGTGCCATCGCGTCGGCTGCGGAAACCTTTGTTCACTGCAAGTCAGAGCACTCCTTTGACTTCAAGGCCGTGAGGAAAGCCCTTGGTAGGAAAGAAGAAGTCTGGACTGTTCTGAGAAGAGGGCGCCCCCTGACTCTGTACCCTTTCAAACCATCAGCTCTCGACTTCTATGGGTCCATTCGTCTCATCAACTATGTCCGCACCTGCTCCAAGGGCGCCGACCCTTGCACGGCTGAGAAGCTCACCACGGGAGGAAAGACCGCGGCGTGGCTCAAAGACGACACGTACCTACGGCCCGTGCAGGACGACGACCCACTTCTTTACGCCTTCGAGGACGACGACGAGGAGGAAGAGGACGTGTACGCAGCTCCCGTGGCAGCAGCAAAGGGCGTCAAGCTCTCGGTCGAGGACGAACTCCGTGCCAGTGTCGCGGCAGCCGAACACCGCGCGTCGCTGGCCGAGCAGCGGCTGGACGAGCTTACCTTAGCCTTCATGCAGTACAAGGCCATGGTAAAGGAAGCCTTCCTCGATGAACCCTCTGCTCCTGGTCAGAAGGCTACCGTACGTCTGCCCGCTGCCTCCTCAGCGGCTGATGATGAGACCTGCAATGAGGCTACTGCCAATCCCGCCGATGATCCCGAATGGCACATGGACTACTACTTTGGATCTTACGCCGAGACCGAGATCCACGAGTCCATGCTGAAGGATGCAGTGCGAACCGAGTCGTACCGGGATTTCGCCTACCACAACAAGTCCTTCTTCAAGGGCAAGGTGGTCCTCGATGTTGGATGTGGAACTGGAATTCTGTCCATGTTTGCTGCCCGCGCCGGCGCGAAAAAGGTTTACGCCGTGGACAATTCCACGATCATCAACAAGGCCCGCCGCATCGCAAAGGAGAACGGTCTTGAAGGCACCATTGAATTCGTTCAAGGAAAGATAGAAGAGGTGGTACTTCCCGTCGACACCGTCGACATTATCGTCTCGGAATGGATGGTATGTGGTCCGAGCGTTCGAAATTCTTCGTCCGTCTTCGTTGGTACTGACGCACACCTTTTGTTCACAGGGCTACTTCCTGCTTTACGAGGGCATGCTCGACTCAGTTCTTACGGCGCGCGACCGGTGGCTCGCACCTGACGGAGTCGTAGCTCCCTCCCGGTCCGACATCCTTCTCTGTGCCATCCAAGACGAGGAGTGGATTAACGAAAAGTATAGCTTCTGGAACGACGTGTATGGCTTCAAGATGGACACCATGAAACACGGATTCCTCAACGACGGCAACGTTGACTTCGTCGATCCAAAGTCCATCGTATCTACCACCGCCACCCTCGCTCGCATCGACATCGAGACCGTGCAGGTCAAGGACCTCGACTTCACTTCCCCGTTTACTCTCCGATGCACAAAGGACGGACGCGTCAACGGCCTTTGCGGTTGGTTCGACATCTGGTTCCAGGGACACGGAGAGCAGAACGTGGAGGAGATCTTCTTCTCGACGGGACCCGCGGCGAAGGGAACGCATTGGAAGCAGACGGCTTTCGCGTTCGAAAATGCGTTGGAGGTGCAGGAGGGAAGTGTATTGGAAGGCGTATTCAAGTGCTACAAGGACCCTGAGAACCATCGGGAACTCCACGTCGATCTGGACTTTGTCGTAAAGGATCGCGAGGGTCGGGAAACTGGAAGCGTCAAGAGGACGTACCAGGTCCGATAGATCCTGCGGCTTATACTATAGTAGTCTTTTGCACATACATGTTGCTCGCAAGAAAATATAGAGTTAGTACCGTCATACATGTTGAGTAGGGTTGTCCCGAGTTTGTTGTCCGGTTTCATGGACACACATGTCGTCACAGTCCAATTCTTCCCACACGGTCCTGAGAAACGGCGTCTCCCATACACCCATACACAATCATACGCGATGTCCGCCGACAACAGCAACAGTAATACGCGAGATCTGGACCTTCTCGCCTACTCCCTTATACAGCAATTTCTCCGACAACAAAACCTCACTGCCGCTCTCGACGCCCTTGAAGCCGAAGCTCCCCATGTCTTTGCCGAACTAGCCTCCAATCCCTCTCTGGGAGCTCACAAGCCTCTCACAGCCGTTCTGGAAGAGCACCAGCTTCTGACCTTCCAGGAACACCTCGGTCAACTTTCCCTCGCCGTGAAAAAGAACGATGACGAGCTATTCAAGTTGGGGAAGGGAAGGATGCCGGTCGAGGATGGGAAGAGGGTCCTAGAGGGAATCCACTACGCAAACATCCTGACGGCCAGGCCAGCCACCCTCCCATCCACTCTCTTCCCGGATGCCGAGATCGTTGAAACCACCGTCTCGGTACTGATCTCGTCGTCCACGGACCAGACGATCAAAATCACAGAGACGGACAGCGGACGAACCCTTGGAGTCCTGGACCATCACAAGGCTGCAGCTTTGGCTATCGATCTGTGTCCTTCCGATCCTGCATACCTTCTCAGTGGGGGTATGGACGGCGCGCATCATATCGTGGACGTGCGCACCGGCGTGGCAGTTCAGTCCTGGAAGGATCACGGGAAGTACGTCGTGAGGGCCAAGTTTTCGCCTGATGGACGATGGTTCGCGACGGGCTCGTATGACAGGAACGTGCATGTTTACCGGCGGGTGGAGGGAAGGGAGGAGGCAGAACCGCCAAAGTATGAAAAGGTCCATTCGGTTCAGTTCCGTGGTGCGGTGGAGTCGTTATGCTTCCTTCCTCCGGTAAACGCGGAAGACTCGGCGGGTTCCGCAACCTCGACCGTTACGCCGACCACTGCCAGCGGTCCTTTGGCCATATACACACTCGTGGTAGGCTCTCGGGACGACAACTGTCTTCACTACATTGACATGGATCCTTCCCGAGCCTACCCGTCCACTCCTTACAATATGAATGCCAATGGCGATGACTGGATTTCTTTCACGGCGATGGATATCTCTCCATCCCCGTCCGGCCGTCACCTCGCCGTCTACACCGACTCGAAGGCCGGTCGCATCATTCTGTTCCGCGCCAGGACCTCAACCCAGGCTCGGAACCTCTGGGGGGTTGTCGCCGACGGGTTTTCCCAGCCTCGATGCTGCTGGGACACTGCGGGGAGGTACCTCTTTGCCACCAGCGATGATCGACAGGTCTACGTCTTCGACGTTACTAGCGGGCAGGTCGTCAGGAAGCTCGCTGGGCATTCCGAGATCGTCAGGAGCATCGCGTGGGATCCAGCGGGGCAAAGGCTTGTCAGTTGTTCTTTTGACAAGACGATCAGGACTTGGGAAACAGCCGATGGAGAGGTTGAAACAGGAATTCAGCGTTGAGTCACTCCTCCATCGTACGTAGATCGGATAGGGTGTAATATAGTACAATGAGCACAAATGCGCTTCAAAAATCCGCCTGAGATTGCGTTATCCATATAACCGTGCCCGTTCCTTGCTGTCGCGTATGAGCTGATCGGCGGTTTGCTGCAGCGCCGACGGTCGCTTGTCTCTTGCCTGCAAATCACGTACGCATGAGATCTGAACGTCCGCTACCAAAGCCCTGGGTCCATCGCCTTTCTTACCTTCCCGTCCGCTATGGTATCCCTCTCGGTGGACGCCGAAGTGTGGACTGCTCCTTCCAATATATACACGTACGCCTTTTCCTGATCATACCCAATCGGGACCTCGCATCGCGGGCAGTCCCATCCCCACTGCTTCTCGTAACCCCCTTCCCTGTGTGCCGGCAAGAGGAACAACCGAATCAGACCCTGCCCTTTCGGACACGTGCCACTGCCAGGGAAGCTGACAAGTACCGTTTTATGAGTCGCTGCTGTCCTCGCTTCAAGTTGAGCTTGAAAGTCCGCGTCTCGGTGATGATGTATGCATCGTCCGTCTTTCGTCGTGGTAGGCGGTGTAGACGCTTATCTGGTTGGTCACGTCGAATTCAGCATACTGAGACGATGGGGGAGAGCACTTGGGAAAGCAGCGTCAACTAACCTATGATGAGGACGTACTCTCCGCAGAGGGCACAGTAGTATACATGCAGGTTCTTCTCTGCTGCCGTGGCTAGGTCCGAAGACGCTGATATCGTACTTGAACTGACGATCTTTGGCATTTCGATGGTTTGAGGAAGCTGGGAACGAAGTCGGAAATGTCGGACCTCAAACAGGGCATTTGCAATTCCACTTGCAATCCTGTTCCCCCCCCCATACCGTACGGAGTTTAGCGGTACCGAGTGACTCTAGCAACCTTCATCTGTCAAGAAAGGCCATCGCCATATGTCCCCTGCCACCATGTCAGACGCACGATCAGTAGTACTTCATACGACAGCCGGAGCCATAACCATCGAGCTTTACTGGAACCACGCTCCACGGACCTGTGAGAACTTTCATCAATTGGTACAGTGACGAGGGAACTCTTCTGAAATCCGGAGATTAGAAAGAGATGACTGATATCATTGTTCTTTCGGCATACAATAGGCGAAACGAGGATATTATAACAATGTGAAGGTTGGTGACGCCGACATTTTGACCTGTAGATCACCTGAGCACAAAAGAGCTAATACTCGTGGATTTGATTCCCTCAGTTCCACAGAATCATTCCGGTGGGTGCACCTAAGTCTTTTTCAGCGGTCCAGCGGTCCCGCTGACTGTCCATGCTTTGATTGCAAAAGGACTTCATGATCCAAGGAGGTCAGCAACAGGCGTTGACATGGACAGAGATCTAGGAATCATGGATTACTTATAATACGTCTTGCAACTTTTGTAGGAGATCCAACGGGAACGGGGCGGGGAGGAACGAGCATCTACGGGTCAGCATCAGAGCCTTGGAAGGCCGGACTCCCCGAATTTATGCTCAGATCTCCTTGTTTTTTGGTTCATCAGGGAGAAGTTCCAAGACGAAATCAGCTCAGAACTTAAGCACACGGGCGCGGGGATCTTGTCTATGGCAAACAGGTGGGTGATTGCAAGGCTTTTTCGGTAAACCCCCGTTTCTATCATTGACGTCGGAGCCCCGCCATAGTGGACCCAACACCAATGGATCCCAGTTCTTCATCACACTCGCACCTACGCCGTGGCTGGACGGAAAGCACACGATTTTTGCGCGGGTCAGCTCTGGCATGACTGTCGTCAAGCGGATAGGACTTGTGAGTGTGGGCAAGGCTTGGACAATTTTGCTTGTGCAGAACTCTGACTCGACCGATGGCAGGTCCCCACTAACGCGGAGGATAGACCGAAGGATGATATTGTCATCATGAGGGCGGAGGCTTTGTGAGGGCTGCGCTTGCCCTTAGTCTGCTTGTTGTATTCATGCGATCATTCGGTTCGCGCATCTTGCCGATTACAACAATGATGCATGCGTTCCATCTCGGCGCACCATCGCCGTACCCCAATGTTTTTGAAGGCCCTCACCACTTTCGCACGACGACCTCGCCATTTATCTACTTGGGCACTTACCAAACTCCGATCGATGTCTCAGGGCGGCATAGCGCGGCCAAGTAGAGCACACATTCCGTTATTCCTGTGGCCATCAAAAAGATCGCAAGTGTGCATTCTTTCTAGGTATCATGAGAACAGAGGGAAAACTGAGCTGAAACCTCCAAGTATAGTGCTCGCGGAGACAGGAACTTTTATCACCTGACCCGGGCCTCGAGGTCGGCAGGAGGACATCGACGACTACTGCGTTGATATCGATATGTTCCTGTGTGACTGTCGTCATGCCTGGGGTATGATGAACGAGACGAAAGGTAGATGGAGCGAAGCGGAAGAGACCATGAAAATGGAAATATAAACTTTATTTCTTTGATCGCCCTGCCCCGCAATGCGAACCCAGGTGCACGCACGGCGTCGAGCGGAGTCTGGGCTACCAACTAAACCGGTACCTCGTACATGTAATTTGCCTGTCGAATATAAGCCCGTGGATGTGGCCGGTAACAAATACATCGGCCCCTGTATCTACCCCTTCGGCCCCTGATAGAACGATACGGACGGTCACCAGTAGTCAACCGGCGGCATTGGGAGGTAGCCTCTTCGAACCCCTCTGAATGGAAGCGAGTGGACAGGTTGAACCTGAAGGTTTTGCTCCCGCTTCCGCTGTGGTCACCCCAGCGGGCGCATAACGGGGCTTAGCGGGAGTCCCGTTAACTCTTACGACCCGACCGTGGGCAACGTACGTGTACAGGATGTTCGTTCTTACATGGCCAAACAGTTGGTGATTTTTCATTTTGGGGATGAGAGCCGAGAGCCAGGGACCTATCACGTAAGCGAGTCGCGTTTTCCTCGCCGTTTCTTTGTCCTCCCTCCTTCCTTCCCCCATTTCTTTCCCTTCCAGAAGCAAAAGGACTGTACACTACTTCCACCACCACCCACTACCACTCTCCATCACTGGGTCCGCTTAGTCTTTCAACACTTGAGAACACTTTAACCAGAACTTATTCTCCAGCAGGTCATTGTCAGCTCATCGTTACATTCTCCAGTTATCCTACCGCCGTTGATCGCCGATCCCATGTCTGTACAAGACGTTCGGGATGAAGTCGCCCCGCACGAAGTGTCTGGAGACGAGGGGGTGCGTGCGGGAGCAGGTGAAATGAAGCCACAAGATTCCTTGACCACATCACCCATTCCTTCACCGTCACCATCAAATTCAACCCGGCAGCCAGAAGTTCAACCCGGCGTGGCGGTGGCCGAGCCCAAAGCAGACGGCCGTGCCTTACAATCGCACGCAACGGACGAGTCAGGAGCTATCCCGCCTGCACCCGCTTCTGCTCTTCCTTTACGTCTTTTGACGAAACCCGTCGTCAGCGACCTCACAACTTCGACGAACGACACAACGACACCAACGTCCCCCGCTCTTATGTCCTTTGGTTCGGGCGTCGTTCCGATGTCCCCGCGGCCAGAGAAGCGTCGGAAGCGCAACTACTATCTTCAGATCACTGTCTCGGAAGCTCGACGAGGAGCGCTTCCCGGCTATGAAGGGGATAGACGAGTCGAGTGGGCCGTCAGCGACGCCGATGCAGAAAACCTGACAGATTCGGCTCGACGAACGCGAGATGCGCTGGATACACTTCGAACTTTTTGGAATGACGTAGCTCCTGACGAGCTAGGGTTTGAGGAGTTCGCGTGGTGCGTCTTTGGAGACGATCTCGAAACGGCTCACGGAAGTCCTTTGCCCGAGGAAGACGTCACCACGCACATGGCTGCGAGACTCGCCGGATCCACGACCGCGCTGTCGGCTTTCCTAGCTGATCTGAGAGACTGGGACGCGTTCAGACTTCTCATCAGGCGCCGCGCCGGTCGACTTCCTGTATCTCTCGAAACGCGCGGAGATGAAAGGAGGCGGAGAAGCCGCGACGTAGATGGCAGAGCGCCTTCGCCGCCAATCGAGGCGCTCGTTCCTTCGTCGCCTGCTCCGGACGCTGTACAGGTGCTGTCCTCTGAAGCCTTTTACTTTGTGATGTCAGCAAAAGAAGCGCAGTGGAACGCGCAGCGCATCGAGCTCGAGGAGGCGTTGGCGAGTGCAGAGAGGAAGGTCCGACGAATCGTCAACTCTGTGACGGGCGCACTCGGAGGTGCCATCGACGACGATGAAGAAGACAAGCGAATCTCGAGCGCAAAGAAGCAGATTGCCTCGGTTACCAGCACCACTTCGTCCACGACCAACACACGCAAGCTCCCTACCACGACGCATCTCGTCGCTGCAGTTCGCGACCTGCCACCCAAGTCCGAAGCCAGGCGTCCACATCGTCTATCGAAGCAAGTCAGCTTCGATCCCGAGACCGTGGAACGCGGAGCTGTCAAGGATCGCCTTAACGACGCTCTTGCAGATTTCGGACGCGCCGGCAGCGCGGCCGGTACCACCACTGAAGAGGCACACGTACCGACCACGTCAGTCACCGCACCGGCACGCACGTGGCGAGACCTCGTCGCGGGCATCCAGCCGGACGACGAGACCGCCCCCGTCGAGGTATACGACGACTCACCCGAGGGAGAGGAACTCACCCCTCCCGAGAGCTACAGCGAATGCGACGAACACGACGACACCGGCTCGCACGACGGAAGCAGCATCAGCACCGTCAACTACGACCGACCTTTACGACCGTCATCTTCTAATTCCCTTTCCCGTTCCAACTCCGTCTCAATGGCCGCGACCGCGGCGGAACCCATGTACCACATGGACAATGGGCGCTTCAGCACTACCGGCAGCATCAGCGCCGCCTCCTACCCTCCACCTCCGCCCATCCCGGAAGTCCATCCTGATCTGATCGCACTTCCTCGTCGCAGCACGTCCTCGTCCACCAGTCGATTGAGTCACTCGGCGTCCTTTGCCCGCAGGAAGCGGTTGGCGAGTCGACCCAGCTGGCTCGATTTCTCGAGATCGAGGTCAAGCGTGGACGATCTGAGGAACGGCGGACCGATCGAGGAAGAGAATCGAGACGATGTCGATGTCAAGAAGCCCGGAAGGGCTGGAAAGTTTGGAAGGTATCTCCAGAGCAAGCTATCGAGGGATGCCTTGAAGTGATCAGCTGTTTTGTTTTTTGTGTGTCGTTCTGCGACTTCCCATTCGGATATTTAGTTTAGTTTCTGTTTTTTCTCCCTTTTTGGCGTATCTGCTCCCTATTATCGCTTATTGAATGACTGAATACACATGTTTTTCGAAGTAAAGTACCAAGCGGTGATAGGTTTCAAGATGACCGCGACGAGGTCATGGTAATACTGGTCCTCGACAAAGGTGCTGCTGCGCTGCGCCGCGTGAAGAAGTCGATCGCAAGCTGTCGAACGAGAGAGCCTGAAGGCTGACATAAGCCCTCCCTCCTCAGGCAGTCGAGCATCCGGGGCGCGAGAAAGCAAGCGCATCACGACGCATCGACGCTGAACTTGCGCTACAAGCGGGCTCACAAGTATCATGGACCGTCTCTTCCTTCTCATCAAGCCTGATGTGGCGGCTCACGAGCCCCAGGTTGTGTACCGTCTCGGACAGGCCGGCTTCAAACTTTTCAACGTAAACCGCGAAGATACCTGTTTAACACGAAACCGTTTCTTGATATCCTTTCTGACAAAAAAATCGTGTGGTTCTCTTAGCGTCGACGAACGATCTTGACCAATGAACAGGCATCTGAGTTCTTCAACGATTGGGCTCAGGACCCTGACTTTGGAGAGCTCATCTCTTATGTGACTTCGGGTCCCGTGGTCGCCCTGGCACTGCAACGACACGATGGATTTGCGGAGCTAAGGAAGGTCGTAGGAAACGGGGATGAGGAAGACACGGAGAGGTGCAACAATGTGGAATGTCGAAACTTGTGGGATTCGAGAGATCCTAACTGTTTTCGTTAAAGCCTACGGAGAAAATACGCGCCGGACGAACTTCGGAACGGCTTCCATATCAGCGAGACACCCGAGAGTGTGGAAAGGGATCTCCGACTATTCTTCCCAGACAGTAAGCGGATTCCGCTAGGTCAATGGGCATAAGACGAGAAACCTAAGACAGTTCGTGCTTTCACAGCCCCTGTCCATCCGCCACCCACTTCTGACGACGCAAAGATGACGCTCGAAACTACCGTATATCCTACCCTACTTCAAGGCCTTACTCAACTGTGTAAAGAAAAGCCAGCCAATCCAACCGCTTGGCTGGGAACTTGGTTGCTGGATAATAACCCCAACAAACCTCGCGTCGAGGAGCCGGCTCCTATCCCGACCGCCTAGATCTGTGAGAAGAGAGCGGGAATTCCTTTCGGTGTGCCAGGAACCATATGCCCCTTCGCGAAATGTGTACAAAACAATGAACGAGACGCTAAGCTTCATCCTTCATTTGCAAACTTCGATCGGTACATCTTCTACGTCTACCTTCCCCACTTTTGCAGCACCACTTTCATCTCCTTCTCCGTTATGGGAATGACCGAGCCATGTCGGAGCCTCGGCGGCAGCATAAAGTTCTGCGACGCTGTCCACTCTCCCTTCGCGATGTCCATGGTCTGGAAAAGAACGTGACCGCGGCTGCAGAACTCGTCGATAAAAAGAGGCCACTTTCCTGGGACGGTGGTGCTCGGAAAGCACGTGGGACCTTCACCGCGAGTGATGACCCCTTCCCGATCCCATGCAACGGAAGTCCAAGGCCCATCGAATCCCGACGTGGATGCTTCCTGTAACACGAACTTTTGCGTCCGGCGCGTCGACAGAAGAGGAGCGTTTGTCCTTGGCTGAACCGGTACAGCGTGTCGATGGACGCATCGTTTGACCATCCGCGTGTCGACCACGTCCCAGCCTCGGTCGATGTAAGTGCGAGCTGGCGAAAAGTGGGCAAAAGTCCAGCGTCTCGGCAGCGAGGATGCGGTTGTAAGCCCCGTCGCTCGGGTGGTTCACGTCCGTGGCGGGGTTAGATGCTGCTTGCCCAGAAGACCTGGAAGCCACCGACGGCGGCGTCCCAGATCCCGGGCGGGCCCCCAGGTGTTTCCCGCGTCAGAGGACGAGACTCTGAAAAGCTCGGGTTCGGACCAGGAAGCGAGCCAGCCCGGGGCGGATCACAGGAGAAGGGAACGAGATCCGTTGCGGAGGGAATCGGGCCATCCGGAGGCGGGCGTGCCATGGATCTTGAGGTCGGTCGCGAGGATTCGGAATCCCGCGCCGTCTCGGATAATGTAGGGATCGCGGGCGCCTTTGGTACGTTAGAGGTAAGGACAGGGTGGCCGTCATTGAGTGGGAACCACGTCGAGGCATCCGTGCCGTTTGAAACGGCAAAGAAGATGGATTCGCCGTCTGAGTAGCCTTCGCCGGTAAAGTCTGCTCGGACTCTTGAGCAAGGATCCTTCTTGCCCGGTGAAAGGCTTCGACTTACATGCAAACAAATATCCAGCGTAAGACTCGATAGACTTCGCGCCCGACGGGGCTGCGATGCTCGAGCTTGCCAAAACAGCCAGGGCAACCAAAAAACAAGTCAATGCTTGCATGAGGTGCGCGATGGAAGAGATAATGGTCGATGGCAATTCGAGTCCTTTTCCATCTCTTATGTATGCATCAAGATTCCTTACTCGGCTTGACTCCCAGGATTTTCGCGGAGGGAACATTCATTTTGGCGCAACCCGCGTGTGCCGACGGTGCGGAGTCGGTGCTCACGGATGACTGCAGGCTGTCGAACACCAAACAAGCGGTGGTCAACGAGATGATTCATCGAGATGCGGGGGACCAGAAACTCGTGGCATCCACATGAGGTCGAGATTGGAATGAGGTCGGAATCTTCGTATGCTCACGGGTGTCAGTTCTGAGGGTCAACGGCATCGGCTAGATGCGGACTGAAGCGCACGGCATGTCTGCCGCTCTTTGTCAGGCATGCAGCAATTTGCGATCTCTGCGACAAAGCTTTTCCAATCAGCACGTAGCATCCATCCGATTGTCTGAACTTATCTCCTTTGTTCGACTTCTTTATGGGCTGTACGCTGTCAAGGTCCTCGGCCGTCTCGGCCGTCGCTTACTCAGCGAACCTCTTGAACGATCTTCCCCTTTTCCTGGCGACTTGTGGTGGTTTTTTCCGATCTCCTCATTTGCTCCTCGACCCATTTATACGCCAGAAAAGTTCCGCCCTAATGTCACCAGCAGCCACACCATCACCGCAGACCTGCCCAGTAGATCACGCTTCCATGGCCACACGAACGCCCGACGCGTGTCCCGTACCTCGTTCCGCGCAACAACCTTCGCCACCACACCCGCCACGGAAGCCCACCCCTTCGAACCCGCTCGCAGGCCTGGACGCCGAGTCCTGTCCCTACTCGGCCGAACGGCAAGAAGCCGAGCTCCTCGCTCAGAGCAACAACATGCCGCCACTCTCGCAGCTACCGGCGCAGGGTCAGACTCGGGACCTCGGAGTGGACAGGGAGCAGAGCACGATCCCGATGGGCGGCAAGTTTGATGGCAAGGTCTGGGTGTACCCTAGCGAACAGATGTTCTTCAACGCCATGCGAAGAAAGAACTGGAATCCGGATGAGAAGGACATGGGGGTCGTGGTGCCGATACACAACGCGGTCAACGAGCAGGCGTGGTACGTGGGGCCAGGGTGGATGCAATCTTGCCGCGGGCGATCGTCCCTTTTGTGGCTCACCATCGCTTTACCGGTGGGGTTACTACAGGCACAAGATCCAGCAGTGGGAATCTCTGCACGCGAGCACATGCTCACAACCGAAGCTGTTGAAGTTCCAAGGTCGACCGAAGGATTACACGCCCAAGGCGCGTCTCCGGCAGCTGATGGGCTACTCTCTGCCGTTCGACCGACACGACTGGACGGTAGATCGATGCGGCAAAAAGGTCGAATACGTGATCGACTTTTACTCTGGTCCAAAGAGCGAGCGGGAGAACGGCGTGAGCTTCTTTCTCGACGTGCGACCAAAGATGTCCGTCGAGGGCGTTGTGGATCGGTTCAGGATGTGGTGGAACACGGGCGAGGGGATCTGGTGAAGAAGCGGCACCCGTGACATACAGTAGAGTCCAAAAAAGAAGAGAGAACAAACAACGGTGGGGATATAAACTATAGAATCTAATCGACCGTGACGTGCTTTGCGCGCAGATCCGACTTTGCAGCTTGAATGTCCTGAACGGCGTTCGTGAGGGGTCAGGTCAGAGTACTCTCATCCCTTTTTCCGAAGTACTGACTTACCAGCAGTAGGCTCGCGTGGGCTGCAGGGCAGTCGCCGAAGGTGATGAGAGCCCACCCGATGGTGCCGAGCGAGTAAGCCCCAAAAGTCACTACGACCCACAGAGGGAACTGAGGAGACGGGCGGCATCATCAGTACCCGACACGAACAAGCGCCAAGCCAAGCCGGAGCAAGCAGCCACAGGACTCACTGCGGTGATTGTGCGTGCCCAAGGACCTGTTGGGTCAGCCGAAGTGGCGGAGCGAGCAAAGACCCAAACGATGAGGGACAGGACAGAGGTGAGGAGGGTCCGTGTTGCGCGAGTCATGCTGTGCGTTTGTTTTTCTGCAGGCCGATCTTGTTCGGGATGCTCTTTCGCTGAATCTGGAAGCCTACAGTAAGTACATGCCGTACGGTAGGCATGTACCAGAGGTCACACACGCGAGCAGCCTTTCATTTGCCACAAACGCGCGTACCGGTGGTAGAGGGGGGCAAAAAACGCAGTGCTCCCCCCGCCCTTCGCCGTTTCGTCCCTTTGCAGGTTTCGTTCCTTCGCTGGCACTTCGTCGTCTTCGCTGGTCGTCGTGGACAGGGCGAGACCCACCTCGTCAACCCTTCAAGTAACGGTGGGGTGTCACCGTCCACCACAAGCATAGCTAGATCGATGTTCAAGAAGTCACCCCCTGCCGGCAGGCTTCCAAGCCTAATTGGTACACCCCCTCTCC
>JADGJA010000202.1:0-10422 GCA_027596035.1 Thoreauomyces humboldtii
CCCCCGCGCCCGCTCCGAGCTTGAGCCGCCGTTCCTCCGCGCACTGCGACATTGACGGCTGCCCCGCGTGCGCCTCCCCGCGGCGCCCCTCTCCCAGTTCCCCCGCCGGGGGGGGCGCGCGGGTCGGAGGGACCGTGCGTTCTGGGGTGCTCGAACTTGCGGTGGCTCATGACTGAATGGACGGTCAATGAAAATGCCGGTTTGGAAGGGGGGGAGGAAAGAAAAACAGGTGAGACCCTCTGCTCTCTGCAGGCATCGGGGGAGGGAAGAGGCGCAGCCCTCCGTTTTTCTGCTCCAAGCCCCTTGCATCCAAAGCCAGCCCAACAAATCACAACCCCAGGCACTGCACCACCTTCAACCCTGATCATCCTGGTACTCCACTCGAGGAAGCGCTTTTGTGGGTGGCCAATCCCATTGTTGGTGCGCAATCCCATTGAGTCATCCCTGCACGCTAATATGCTCCAGAGACTCACGATGACGCTCCTTTGCTATCGGAGGAAGATGGCTGCTGATGCAGACTTCATTCTTTGTTCAGTCGGCTGCAGTTCCTTTCGAGACTCGACAGATAGAGACATGTCGATTTCCCAGAAGCACTGAGAAGACGGTGACTCAGCACTGAAGAAATGACTTCGTGAAGTTCCAAAGGGGCTGGAGTGATATGAGCGAAGCGGAAGGTTACGTACCATATACAGTACTGTGGATGAACAACAGAAAACAATGTTACCGGGCAGCGAAGATGGACCTCATCAGTTTGCCTGAAGCAGATGGCGGTAGTGGGCGACTTTGCGGCCGTTGAGGTTCCCCGTTCCATCGGAGAGTTCGGTGATCCGATGCTCTTCTTCCTCGTCAGGTGCATTGAGCCAGCACTAGTCCGGGTCCGGATCGCTTGGCGTGAGGCCGCGACCAGCAGGGCAGGAGCGGCGAGAAGCCAGCTGTCGAAATGGATGTGACGGCATTCACCCAGCACTCGCACCGGACTTTGAAATCGTCCCTTCTTGCGCGATCTTGTCGGCCCCATCTTCGACATTTTCAAAATAGGGACTTGTTCGTGACCTTGCCGATCGCTCCATCCCTACGTCCGTCTTTTCCTGTTCTTTAAGAATCTCGTTCGCGAAGCTCCATCTCCTGCGCTGTCGTGTGGCCGCTTACTGTAGTTTCTGCCCTTGTGACCTCATTCTCTCCGCTTTCAAACCCCGCAAGTTATGCATACACGCAGCATCTCCCTCTTCTTCGGAGCAGCCGCTTGGGCTCTTCTCACCACCACCACCAGCGGTCTGCCACTGGATCAGAAGGTCTTGATCTCCAACGATGATGTGGTCGGAGACAGACGTCTGATTGCAACGTCGGAGACTGTGGCCGAATGGCTGACGGAGGAGGAGGTACGCAAAGAACGCCATGTCAGGCGGAAGGGAGACTGACTGGCCATGGATGATTGCTCAGGTCTTTGGCCTCATCAGGGAGACCAAGCATTTCGTTGATATTACAGACGGTATGTGGATAGTCGGAGTTTCAATTCAAAGCGAGGAACTCATTGTTGATCCATTCCTTCGCTAATGTGTTGTAGGCGACCTTGCGTGGGGAGCACCTTCGGTCGAGGTTCTCAAATCTACAAGTGAGTGAACTCTCAGCAACCATCTCCTCGCGGATCTATCTGCTGAACGATCGTCCCTGCAGCTTTCCCCTCGAAGCCGAACCACGCCGAAGCCATCACCCCTCTCCTGGCATCCGTCTCCATCCCCCGCATGACCAAGTTCCTCACGACACTCAGCGACTTCCACACCCGGTACTACAAGTCAAAGACTGGAGCCGCTGCAGCAGAATGGATCGAATCTCAAGCCGCCGAGCTGGCTTACGATGCGAACGAGAAGGGAACCTTCAACGTCACAGTCGATGGGTTCGCTCACAGCTGGGGACAGCAAAGCGTGATTGCGCGAATCGAACCCGTTGGGGAGTGGCTGGACGACAGGGCCGTCATCATTTCCGCGCATCTGGGTAACGCGCTCCGGAATTCGGAGACATGATGTTCGTGGATCTGACGGAACTGTCTCTTCTCTTGCAGACTCGGTCAACCAATGGAATCCGTATTTCGGACGTAGTCCCGGAGCGGATGACGATGGTTCCGGTACCGCAACCATCTTCGAGGTCTACACGATTTTGCTCGCCAGCGATCTGCAGCTCGTTCGCCCTATCGAATTTCACTTTTATTCCGCCGAAGGTGCGGATAACTTCTTACTATCTGGCTCTGGAAAAACATGTTCGGGTGATCTAACGTTGCTCTTTGCAGAGGGCGGGCTTCTTGGCTCGCAAAAAGTCGTATCACACTATGTTTCGACCCACCAGCCCGTGCTCGCCCAGCTCCAGGTCGATATGACCGGTTTCACCCCCGACAACGCACCCGAGATCCTTGGCATCGCCACGGATTACGTGGACCCCAAGCTGTCAAAGTTCCTTCAGATCGTGGCAGAAAAGTACTGCGAGGTCAAGTGGGGAGACGTCGCGTGCGGTTACGGGTGGGTACCGTCTTTGATGAGTGACTTCGGCTAAACGCTGAAACGTTTTCTTGTGCTGTTAGGTGCAGCGACCACGCTACCTGGACAAAGGCTGGTTACCCTGCTGCGTTCACCTTTGAGGCTCCGTTCGAGTTGCATAAGTGAGTGTCGCCCTCACTTCCATCTTCATGTCGGTTTCGCGAAATTCGTGCTGCTGACTTTTTCTTTTGTTCCTCTTACTAAAGCCCTGCAATCCATACGGCAAATGACGACTTGACTCACATCTCGTGGAACCACATGAGCGAGTTCGTCAAGCTGGCCCTTGCGTTTGGCGTTGAGCTCGGACTAACTAAGTGATTTGCGGTCTTTCCTTTAATCGACTTTTCCTGCTCGTTTCTTTTTACTGGCGCACAATATTCTTCGTGCCTGATCGAGCCAAGAAGAACCAATAACATGATCCTCATCTACGATACTACTCATGAGGAGCTGAGGAATTTATAGTGCGAAATTGTGCATTTATGTATAGGTATAGATCAAAGTAACAGGAATGAGGGGTATGTAAGCAGCAGTGATAGCAAAAAGTAGTTGCAATGCAGGTGGCCATAGTAGCCAGGGGGTTTCCCAAAGCAATGTATTCACCTTGGACTTCCAGCTTCCCTGGCGGCTGAGTCTCTCAACCGATCGACGAAAGACGGCGTACCGCTTCCCGAGGTTCTTCCTAGAGCCCCACCAGCCTTCCTGGCCAACGGACTGTTCTCGACCCCTAACATCATCCTGTCGCGATGGCTTTCGACGCCCCGCGCGTCACTGTCCATCGTGTCGCTCTTCCGCCTCTTCCCGCCAGTGAGTTCCTCGGAGAGATACAAAGCGAGTTTTTCGTCTGGCGTCTCCAGATGCGATCGTTGCTCCGAAACCTCCAGGGTCGCAAGGCGGAGGACGTATTCCAGAGTGCTCAGAAGGGCGACGGGGGTGGTGGTGGGAGTTCTGGGTGGTTGAAGTGGCACAACCTGAGTGCTTTTTCCGCGCTTGGAAGAAGGTATGGGCGACGCAGCTCTACTTTCCTCGTCACTGTCGGACTCGCTGTCGTCCTCGTCATCCGAAGGACCTTCGTCCTCTTCCTGGATCAGTTCGAACGCGAGATACTCTGCCTCTCCAGACGAAGACGCGGAATGCGGTCTTCGATCCGGCGTGCCGAGGATCGCCACGGTGGTGGTCGAGTGCGAGGCGCCGCTCGGTCCTCCTCCGTCGTCCAGTTTGACGACCATGACGGGAGCCTTCGCGCCGTCGATGTTGAGGAGCTCACCCGACCGGGAGTAGTAGACCTTTCGAAGCGCCGTCAGGTCCACGCGTCGGATTTTCGCGACGGCCTTCGTTCCCTGTTCGTCGTCATCATGTACGCGTCCATCGTCCAGGTCCTCTGCGATCACCAGTTCGTACGCGATGTTTTTACTAGATCCGGTGACCCTTTCGACTGTCACGCTTGCTTTCGGATGATCTTCCTTCCATGTGGCGTCCGATCGACCCTTTGCCCTCGCGGAAGATCTGAAGAGCGAGTAAACTCTGACCGGGAACGCTCTCCCGACCTGCACGGGATTGGGAGGCTGAGTCGGACCAAAGTGACGGTGGGAGTCGTACCTGGAGGACGCGAGCGCCAGGGCCGTGGATGCCTGAAGGAGTCGTGACGGAGAGATCGAGTCGGGAAGACGGGCGGAGAGGTGTGCTCCGCTGTTCTGAAGCGAGAGAGTGAGGAACGGGACGAGATCGGTGATCTGAGCCAGCACGGATTTGACGTCTGCGATGAGTTTGGCAGTCAACGCCGTTTGAGGACTGAGCTGATCGCCGGCTGGAGTGGGACCGGAAGAGACTGCGAGAGCCGTCGAGTCCGACACAGTGGCCGAGGCAGCTCTTTGTCCCATTTGCGCCAGACTGACTCGTAGATCGTTGGCAAGAAGAAGGACAGCCTCGAGCGTGGTGCTTCCACGGGCCGCCAGGATCTCGCATGTGTCGATCGCAGGAGTGACTATGGCGAGCTTCAGTTGGAGCGTCTTTTGCAGCGAGACCAATTCGCTGTGCAGGTGTGACTTGTCGGCTGTCGTGTTTGCGACAAACGTGGATATTTGTTTCACGGCATAGCCCTGAGCGTAAGAGAAGGCAGCTTTGGAGACGATCGTGGCGCCACTGATGGCGAGCGATGCGAAGAGCTGATCCATTGTCTATTCGGGTTTCCGTCGCGGTGTTGGGTGAAACTGGTTCCTCCAGAGAAATGTCAGGTAAGCTGGGGTGTTCCGTCTAGACTGCTTTGGCAATCGGACGCATACGAAGCTTGCATCCGCTCTCGCCCGAGCTTCATTCTGCAACTCCTTATGAGACCTATGGTAGCACCTCTCTGATGTTCAATATCATCCTTTCAGTGGCTTGCATCTCTCCGAGTTTGGTGGACGGATTGCTGGTATGCGCCTGCCATGCGCCTGCATGCCACGACACAAAGTCGAAAAAAAATGAAGGCCCATCTGCATCCCTCTTGTGGAGGTTCCCGGCTTTGGACGGGCTTGGCTGCATTAACCCATATTCACGTCTGAAGCCAACCGGCTGAGGACGTCTCCCCAGGGCTCCCTCCGTTTAGCTGGGTCCGAGAGTAAGACCCACGGGGTTCGACCCTTCGGACAGAAGGTTGGGTGGTCTGGCGATGGCGATGACTCACACCGTTTGCCTGCGTGCCTGCACGCCTGCATGCCATGCGCCTCCTGCCATGCGCCTGCCTCGCGACGCCGTCTGGATTGCTTTCGACGGTGTGGAAAGACTGTCACTCGGTAATAGGGAGGACGATATACAAGCTTCATTATGAAGCGCCTCTACGTCTTGTTCCTTAAATCTGGCGGCCATACAAAAAACGCTCTGACCCGACAGGGAAGCCGGGAACGGGACGGCCGCGACCGAATCTTTGTAAGGTTATTTGGTTAAGCATGTCCATTGATTTGCTTGATAGTAATGCTGAACACTCCCGTCTCGCTATCAACTTTGCCCACCAACAATCGCTTCGAAGCGGCTTCCCGCAGCTTCTCTGGATTCGAGTCAACCCCGCCTGGCTTGTTCACGTCGTTGACGAACGGTGGAGGCGTTTGCTGCAAGAGCAGCAGCAGCGAGTGGATCGACTCGGTGACCCACAACGTGGGTGGATACAGATGCCTGGCAAAGGTCGCCTTCGACAACCGTCCGACGATGTGCACAGTCAATATCAGGCATGAGGAGATGGCGCCGACCAGCAAAATGAGTTCGCAGTTACTCGTAATCTGCAGAGACACTTTGAAGAGGAGGCTGGTGACGATGGTCTGTGACGTCGGGTCCACATCGAAGATGTCGCTGGCTTCCACGTAGGTGCTGATGAGAAGCGTCGACAGTCGCGCCAGAGCCTGTGTGATGGTAGCGAGCTGGTGATCGTAGTCCACGGTCCACCCGGCATTGTCCGAGGTTCGTTCGATCAGGCCAGTGAGGAGGTTGAAGCCGGGAGGCGATGTGGACGATTGTGTGCACCTATATCATTGATCAGACAGCTCACGGGTGTGTATCAAATTAACACCAAAAAGACTGGTGTTAGTACTCACGGGAGTACGTCGCAGCTCATCTCCATCAAAGCCTGCGAAACGAACTGCGCGGTGCCATAACCCGTACCACCGCTCATATCAAACAGCGTCGGCTCGGCGGCATACGTTGCGTGCATCACGTACGGAACGATCTGCTCCATGGCGGAGATGACCTGTACACCTGCATTAGCGCTCCCCACCGTCACTTGCAGCTCGCAGAGCGCGACGCTAATGTTGCGCACATTCCCAGAGCCGTCCTGCAGAGGCAGATGGACAGTCGTCATGTCGGAGAACGTTTCCGCGAAATTGTAGGCGACCAGACCCACGTAAAGCGATCCACTGTCGGTGACAAAGGGCTCCGTATAGTCAGGACTCCGTGCTAATTCCTGAATTTGGACGGTCGGCGTTGTAAAAGAGGCATCGCGAGCGTTGAGAAAGGGAATACGAGATGCCATGATCTCTCCGTTCGGAAGCGTGAGCATCAGTTTGAAGGCGGAGCTTGTGGAACCTGTGACCCCGGCCGCCGACAATGAACTGCAGGTCGCGGTCACCCCGACAGTGGAGAACACGCCCTCGAAGATATCCCCCGGCAGGATGTACGTCCAGTCGAACTGAAGTGCGCTATCGTCAAACTGCGTATTGGTCAAGTCAGGCAGCGTCAACGAAGACGCTACGATGGACTGGCAGCTCGTGTAAGCTCCGGAGGCCGCCGCTAAAGTCGATGAAACTTCTGGACATGCTTTCTGCGGAGGCATCAACATGGCTTGCTGCACGATCGGGTCGCACAAACGTCCGACACCGAAGATGGCGTCCTGAGCACGCGCTGAGAACGTATCGGTTGACTGCAGCGGGCCATACGTTGGTACGTGACCCTGTGCCTTGACCGTGTTCACAGGACTTGAGGTAGACAGCAAGCCGATGCTTCCTAACAGAGAACGGAAGTAAGCGTGAAGAAGGATGCGACTGGACCTGACGAACACCAGTACCAATTGCAACAATCTCAGCAAAATAAAAGAACAGCAGCAACGCCGTTATCGGACCCATTTGCAAATGCAGATCCTCAATGCCGCGGTAGTTATTGCTGCAAGAAAAAGAAGCTTCAGTGCAAGTGATCATCACGCACTTGAAACACTATCGATACCTGTAGATTGCGCTCCAGGCGGTAAGCATTTCCCTACTCGTCATGCCTCGTCCTGTCAATCGTCTCGCAAACAGGATTTGACAAATGCGTCTGACGAGTTCCATGGGCGCGGACAGCGAGATCTGGACGATCATTCCCAGCACAAGCCTGGCTCCAGAGAGATAATAACCCGGCTGCACCGGTAGCTCGATCCCAGCTTTGCCTACCAATATGCTGGCGATGCACCTACGTGGGCAAATATCAAGACTCGAGACCACACTACGGCTATTGCAAAATACATACATACAGTCCTAGGATGGCCAGGTAGGTGAGAATCACGCCGAAATGCCATGCAACCACCCGCGTGATAGCTTCATTGAGAGCTTGTCGGCTGCCGGAAAATACCGTCCGTCGAGTGCTCAGATTAGATTTGCCGTTTCCGGGGTCGGTCGGCTCGGGAGCGTCGGTCCCCTCTTCTTCGTGTTGCACGCTTTTCAGAGAGCGCTCCGTCTTGGGTGCGCTGGATTGCCGCTCCTTTGCGCTTGCCATCGGAACTTCGACGACCGCGCTGCTGTCTTAAAAGTTTCCGATGTTTTCAGCCGCTGCTATTGCGATTAAGAATGCAGGGATATATAGCCGCAATGGCTTATGTAATCGTCTGCTCTACCGTACTGTGCAGCAGGCTTGACGTCGGAGCGCATCTCTGTCGAGCGGTCTCGATTGCAGCAGAAAATGAAGTCCATATGTTTCTCCTAGCCGTCCCAAGAGCAATGACCCCTGTGACTTAAAGTTGGGAAAGAAAGCAAAGGAAGCTCAGTCGCTTGTTCGCCAAAGGAATAACCGTGCCCATCGACGGTGTTCCCTTGGTCAGTTTTGTTGGGTTAGGCTCTCCGGTTTGCTCGTACTGACATCCTCATCGTCCAGTTGATTCATCGCGATTCTGATTATGCTTCTATATAGTCTGGCACGCCTCCAGTAAGCCTGAGGGAGGAACCTCACGCATGCCTCCGATCCCATCCCCAATGGGCGATTCCCACTAATCCACCGCCAACGATGACCAGCGGTGCCGGCACCTTCAAGAACCCGACAGCCAAGAACGTCACAGCCATCACAGCCACGTAGAGTGGCACGTCGCCCAGCGGCCGCGTGCCGATGACACCCCCATCCGACACCTGGATGACCTTCTGCCAGAGCAGGTACGTGGCAGTAAAGACGAGGCCGACGGCGGCGGCGTTCACGCCTCGGAACATGGTCTGAACCGTAGGGAAACCTCGGGATCTACGCCAGAGGGGGAGGACGGCCGTCTTGATGAGGAGACCTGGGAGGAAGATGCCGGTCCACGCGAGGAAGGCGCCGAGGGCAGCGGGACCCACCCCGCGGGATCGAAGAGATATGGCTCCGCAATATGCGGCGAAGTTGAAGTTTGGTCCTTTCGGTTGAGCGGAACATCAGACCTTGAGCGCAAGCTACGTTCAACTCACCCTCTCTCTACTTACCGGGGAGAGCGTTGATGAGCGCAAGACCGAGCAGGAACTCGCTGCTGCTCGCCCATCCGGGTTCGACCACGTAGCTGTATAGAAGCGGAACCACGACAGGCCCACCCCCAAAAATGACGGATCCGACGAAGAAGAATGTGGGAAGGATAGTGAAGGTGCGCGAAACATTTAGAGAGCGTGTGACGACAGCCGCTATGAACAGGACCAGCCAGCCGGCGAGAACGAGGAGACCCGTCTGCCATGTGTATGAGAACCGGATTTCGTCGACGACGGCTTGTGCGCCTTCGTCTACAGCCCTCTCGTTCGCAACCGGGGAGCCGGGTGTGTCCTCGTGATCGGGAGATACGCTGGATGATCGTTCGGGTGTGGTGACCTCGACCGCGTGGTTGGCTTCACCCAGCTGTCCCCGGGCAGCAACGCAGAATGAACATGTAAGGAACGTTACTCAAAGGGGATGGGGCCTTCCTTACCCTACGCGATTGGACAAGACTTTGCAAATATGTGACGCATCCCCCAAGGACCATGAGGACCGGGACGAGCCAGCTTCGCCCTGGAAACACGCTGGTCAAGGAAGCTGTCGCCACGGCGATGGACTTTGTCACCCGATCCCCGCATATTTTGCTGCCGAGGTTGAAGCTGGCCAGAGCGATCAGAGCAACCGCCGTGGCACCCAACCCGTTCTGCAGGTACAGGACGGGAAAGGGCAGGGTGGAGCCCGGCGATCCGCCCACGAGGATTCCGACTGTGGTCATCACCAAGGCTCCGGGAATGCTCCAAATGAGAAACGCCCATATGGCGGGCAGGATACCGCCTCTCAGCAGGGCAACGGTGTATGCCATCTGGGTGGAAGCTGGACCAGGAAGGGAGGAGCTGATGGCAAAGAGTTCGGCGAACATGGACTCTGACAGCCATCGCTTCCTGGTGACGAAGAGTTCGTGCAATATGGCAATGTGAGCGGGTGGACCACCAAAGGTGATGAAGGCCAGAGGAAGGTAGTCCAAGGTAATTTCCAGAAAGCGAGCGGTGAAGGACGGGATCGGTGGTGGCAACGCGCTGGGGACGTCGGTAGGGGTCGCTATGGAGTTTCGAGACGCCTGAACTCTACGACGCAGATGGATGGACTCAACCTCACTACCTTCCGCAGACATGGTGATGGCATGCCGAGCGTCTGAGCCGAGTGAGACCTGAGTTTCTGACTGCGTCATCGACGCTACGTCCGTTCAGTCGTGCGTGCGTGCGTGGGAAGATGGCGAGGACGACCTGGAAACCTGGAAACAAGCGGTGCAACTGCACAGAGGAGAGTGTCCGGTCTCGCCGCACCTTTTCTTTTTTGTTTTTTTTGTGGTTGTCTGCCAGGAGATCAACCTGAATCGCAATTAGGTTTTGCAACGCCACGTTAGCTCGCACACCAGCAGTCGTCCGTCGTCGGGTCAACGTTCTTTGACCATAGAGTCTCGTTCCCCAGGTTCTTGCTCAACCCCTCCGCACTCCCCCAGCAACGATGGACGCCGGCGCCCTCTACAGGCTTTTCGCCTCAACCGTCGTCCCAGAGGAGCATGTACGCACTCCTGCCGAGGAAGAGCTCAAGAAGGTACTCCTCCCGTCTCAACCCCCCCCCCCCCCCCCGGGGCCCCCCCCCCCCCGCCCCCCGGGGGGGGGGGGGCGGGCGCGGGGCGGGGGGGGGGGGGGGGGCGGGCGGGGGGGGGGGGGCGGCGGGCCGGGGGGGGGGTGGGGGG
>JADGJA010000202.1:10432-30583 GCA_027596035.1 Thoreauomyces humboldtii
CTCAACCCGGGGTCCCCCTGTTCTTTTTCCCCCCCCTGGCGTTGAATACCTCAACTCTGGTACCCCCCCCTCTTCACCCCCCCCCCCCCCCCCCAGGGGAACCAAAGACACTGACCCACTGGGTTCGTGCAGGCCGAACTGGCTCCAGGGTTCATGACCGCCGTGCTGCAAATCCTCGCTTCCAACGAGGCTGACGATATGGTCCGTCAGGCCGCCGCAATCTTCTTCAAGAACCGCTGCTCGCGTGGATGGGATCCCGCGAAGAAGGAACGGATGATCAGCGACCAGGACAAAGCCTACGTCAGGCAGCACATCCTGGGCGCCATTGTCCACCTTCCACCAAAGATCCGAGTGCAGCTCGTGGCCTGCCTCGGTGCCATGCTCGGCGCGGACGCACGGACAAACAGCTGGCCCAGCTATCTCTCCGAGACCATGGCCCTTGCTCAGTCGTCCGACGAGGCGTCTGTCAACGCCGGGGTCGTCGCCGTTCACGAATACGTTCGCGTCTTCCAGTGGGGGACCGAGGAGAAGCGCCAGGCGCTCGTTCCTATCATCCAGGACGCTCTGCCCACACTCCAGCGTATCGCAACTGCAGCGGCCACTTCAAACACTCAGGAGGCCGGGCAGCTCGTCAAGACCATCCTCAAGACATACCACGCCACCATTCGTCTCGGCTTGTCGCCGATCCAGCAGAACTCGGCCTCCCTTGTGCCATGGGGCACCCTCTTCGTTCAGATTGTGGAAAAGCCGTTGCCTCTCGACATGCCGGGCATGCCGGAGGATCCAGCCGAACGCGAAAAGCACCCGTGGTGGAAGGCGAAGAAGTGGGCCTACTCCTGCCTCAACTTCTTGTTTGAGCGGTATGGGCGCAAGCCGGAACTCGCCTACAAGTCCTTTTCGGCCACTTTCATGGAGCACTTTGCCTGCAACATTCTCACCTCGTACCTGAAACAGGTCGAAGCCATCGTCGGTGGTGCTTGGGTGTCTGGCCGCGTCGTCAAGCGTATTGCCAACTACCTGCAGGCTTGCGTGAAGCCAAAGAGCACCTGGCACATCATGAAGCCTCATTTGGAGGTCATCATCATGCACTTCATCTTCCCCCGCCTCTGCTTCAGCGATGAGGATCAGGAGTCGTGGGATGATGATCCCGTCGAGTATGTGCGAAAGCGCGTCGACAATCCGGTCGAAGAGTTCCGAAGTCCCGTCCAGGCCGTACAGGACCTTCTGTTCGACATTGCCAAACTCCGCTCCACTCAAACCTTCATTCCCATCGTGACTCTGATCAACGGCATCATCACCCGGCACCAGGAGGCTCCGGTTGAACAGCGGAACCCTCGAGAAAAGGACGGCGCCTTGACAATGATGTCAACTGTTGCCGCCCTTGCCCTCGACAAAAAGTCCCCAATCCTCGGCCACCTCGAGACCTTTATATCTGCGAACGTGCTCCCCGAGCTGGCTAGCCCTCATGGGTTCCTTCGTGCTCGCGCGTGCGAGACGCTGGTGGCATACGAGGAGCTCAGCATTCAGGACCCTTCTGTGCTTCTCTTTGCTTTCCAAGGCGTCGCGGCGTGTCTTCGCGATCCGGAACTCCCCGTCCGCGTCACGGCGGCTCTCGCTCTAAAGGTTTGCATGCGGTCCGAAGTCGTGCATGAGGCCATGAAGCCTCATGTGCAGGACATCATTCGAACCCTTATGGTTCTCACGGACGAGGTCGATATGGATACCCTACCGGAAGTCATGGAGACCGTTGTTTCGGACTTCTCGGACCTTCTTTCTCCCTTTGCCGCTGATCTCGCCACATCCCTCGCTCAGACACTCAGCCGTCTCATCGAAGAGGTGTCGCAGGAGACTGATGACCCTGACTTGAATGAACTTTTGGAAGAGAAGACACTCACAACTCAAGGTGTCATGCGCACCCTCTGCACCCTCGTCATGGCTATGGAAGCATCACCGCAGATCATATCTCAGCTTGAGATCATTGCCGCCCCAGTCCTGGCGATGTGCCTCGAGCGCGGGCTCCTTGATTTCTTCGAGGACGTGTTCGAGATCATCGAGACGTCGACTTTCTGCTCGAAGACCATCTCTCCCACCATGTGGCAACTCTGGCCATCCATCTACAGCGCCTTCAAGGGCGACGCCTGCGATTACATCGATGAGATGACCAACTCTCTCGAGAATTTCATATGCTACGGCAGTGCTACGTTCGCGCAGAGCAGCGACCACCAGGCTCAGATTTTTGACATCATCAAGACCATTTTATGCCAGGAGAATCGAGCAAGACTCTCCAATACCAACAGGACCCGAGCCTGTGATCTGGTCGAAGCCGTGCTTCTCAACCTCGAGGGTCACGTGGATGTTATGATCCCACAGTTCCTCGACTTGGTCCTTCCCTACCTGCAACCTCCAGCACCAGGGGAGAAGGTCACCAAGCCTGCTTTACGTGTCCGATATCTTGAGATCGTCGTCAACGCCATCCGATATAACCCTTCGGGCACGCTGGCCCTGCTCGACCAGAGGAACGCCACCGCCGTCTTCTTCCAGCTGTGGTTCAAGGACCTTCCCGAGTTCCGACGCGTGCACGACAAGAAGCTATGCGTCCTCGCGCTGTCGGCCATCCTGGAGCTTCCCATGGACCAGTTCCCCGCGGCGAGCCTTCACGGAACAGAAGGGTGGATGCAGATCCTGAACGGGATCCTGACGGTCTTCGAGACGTATCCTGTCGCTCTCAGGACGAGGGAGAAGGAGATGAGTGCGTTGGACGAAGAGGACGACGAGGAGGCTGAGGATGACGATGAGGACCAGCTCCTCAAGGATTCGACCGGTACGTGTTTCTCTTCGTGTCTTTCTTTCAGATATTATCTCCTCTGACAAATGCTGTCCCTTGTATTTTACAGACGACGTGGACGTTCTCGACAACGAAGACGAGTACATGGAGCTCCTCGCCAGGAAGGCTGCCGAAGCCAATCCCGCCACCACCGACGCACACGGCACGGGACAGTACTTTTCGGACGATGAGTCGGACGACGACGACGACCCATGGGAGGAGGACGAGCTGGCCGAGGATCCCTTCTTCGAGACTCCCCTCGACAAGGTGGACGCGTACGCCAGCTTCGAGGCGACGGTCAAGAACCTCCTCGCGAGGCCCGACACGGCGGGGATCATGGGCCAACTCGGCGAGCAGCAACAGATCTTCATGCAGGGACTCTGGCAGCAGGGAAGGGTGGAGCAGGAGAAGGAGAGGGTCAGGCAGGCAAAGATCCAAGCCGGGGAGGCGAAGGCCGCGCCGAGCTTGCTTTGAAAAAAACACTTCCCGTTCCTTCCTTCCCTCTTTTTAGAGCGAGGCAGTCGCCTACATCTCATACTTTTTTTTCATAGACTATCGTGCGTACGTGGGGTTCTTCTTTCATAGGCCCCTCGTCTCCATCAAATACAGGTTCATGCTTTATCCTTCCAACCTTCCCTGCATCCCAAGACATCATCAGTCTCCTCCGGCTAAACTCATATAATCGAGCATCAGTGCGGCAGAGTCCCGTCACATCTGTCAAAGAAAGCTCTTTTCCGAGGGTGTTCCGTGGGCAGATGGCACCGGTATGGCCCATGTACAACCAAAGAAAACGATTAAATAAGAAGATATATGAAGAATAGATAAGTAAAGGGAATCGTTAAATCGACGGTGCCTTTCTTATGTACACGGTGTTTTGGCGCATTTGCTGCGCACACGGTGTGCCACACAGGGAGAAGAATCATCCCCGGACATTCACTTGGCGGTGAAGGCAATCTAGTCCCACTGCATCTGCTCAAGACATCTGCTTGCTGGTGAAGTGACCTGCAGGCTTTGCATCACTACTCTTATGTCATTTGTCTCGCCGGTTGCGTGCAGTGCTTGATGTGCATGTTTCTCCTCGGAGTCTTGCTTTTGCTATGATTTCAGAAAGAACGTGTGCTCGGCACAGCACGTCCCAAGGGTGCTTTCCTCACCCGCGGTACCACAATATACAAAGGTTGCTCGCGCAGGAGGTCGAGGAGGTTCGTGTCTAGTTCTGCACTGTGATAACCCTCGAATGACAAACAAGAAAGCACATCGTCTATTATGTGCGCGGAGAGTCTTTTCACAACTACCGCGAAAGGCACTGAGTTGACCCAACCTGCTGGCTGAACCTTGCCTTGCGTGCCATTGTGGGCGCAGCCTCACCTCCATTCTCTAAGCTGCACCAAGTGTATTCTCACACCCCACGAAATCAGTTCATCCAGCTAAGTCACCCCTGCAGCAGGGCTAAGTCACCAATCAGCTAAGTCACCCGTTTTTTTGTCATCTCGCGCGCTTTCATGCTCTCACTGATATTGGCTTTTTTTTGTTCGTTTCTCTTGTTCTTTCTCTGACTTTGGTTTTCTCTCTTCATTTCCTAGGTCCTTAGGTCACGTCGTCCACGTTCCGCCAAGTTCCTCGAGTTCCATCAAGGGGTTGCAGGGGCTTCTGCTCTTGCTGTGTAACCCAGGCTGCAGGGGCTTCTGCCCTTGCTGTGTGGCCGATGCGGGCTGCAGGGGCTTCAGCCCTTGCTGTGTGGTCCCCGGCTGCAGGGGCTTCTGCCCATGCTGTGTGGTCCCGGCTGCAGGGGCTTCTGCCATTGCTGTGTGGTTGCGGCTGCAGGGCTTCAGGAGGCCCGTGCTCCTGCTGTGTAGCCCCTCCCAAGCGGTTGGTCGTCATACCTTGTTATCGACCATGCTCCTTGCTTTGGATAGCAAGGACCATCGTCGTTGCACAGGATTACCTCCAGTCAAGCTATTCCCCCCTTCCCTCCCCAGCGGTTGATCCTGATACCTGTTTGCATGCATGTTCCTTGCTCTCGCATAGCAGTGATCATTGCCGGCGCAAAGGTTCCCTTCGATCAAGCCCCTGCCATCCCTTGTCCCTCCGCCCCTCATGCCACCCTATCCCACTTGCCATTCCCTAGTGTTCCTTGCCTCTGCCGAGGCGATGGGCACCCACCCATGAGACCCCTCCCGTCCGTCCATGCTTGGTAAAAGGATGGTTGGAACTCTGGAACTACAGGGTGCTTCCCAAGAGCAGCCCGGAAATCTTTCCTGACTAGGACCAAGACGGGAACGAAGAGCGAACGTGCTGCACTCGAGGGTGAGCGAAAAGAATTGTCTTCGCCTGTTCCATCCCTTTTCGGGAATGCCGACGGTGAGGTGCCGGTTTGATGGCTACGTCGGTACTTCATCGTCGGTTGTCCGGCATGATAGCTTATGCTATAAACCTTGTCCTCTCAGATCTCAAACATGCATTTGAGGACGAGGGATGTTATGGCTAGGGTTTTGTGCGGCGTTTGTGCGGATAACATCTCTCCATTTGAGGACGCTCAACCTCGTCTCCAGTTGAAGCTGCGGTCGCTGGCTTAAATGTTCATGCTTTCTTCTTGCTTTGGCCTCGGCGTTCACCATTGCACGTTCGCGGAGTACCTGAAATCTTCCGAGCGTACGCCATCGAGAGGAAGCCCTCCGGTCGAGGACATTGGTCAAGAGAAGCGTCCAGTCCACAACCCGTCCGCCATGCCGTCCGCCATGCCGTTCGGCGAACGTCAACCACGTCATCCCTTGTCCGTTGTGGGCGATAAGAACTCCGACGCAGCGACGCCTTCCTGTCACCCTTCCTCCGCCCTCTCGACCACGACCGCGACCGCGACCACGACCACGACCCTTCCGCGAGGAACCGCTCACCAAGCACGACCAAAGCCACCTCCCGGCCCCTGCACCCCTCTTGTGGCGATCGCCGGACTCTTGTCCCGTTTGATACCTTTCCGATCGCCGGACTCGTTCCGGTTGACAACAGCCGGAGAGGATATGGAAGACATGGAAGACAAGGAAGACATGGGGGAGACACGGGTACAACTCACATCGATGAGACGAGGGTCGACGGCTTGGCTTGGGTCGACGGAGGGTTGACGGCTTGGGAAGACTGGAGAGTCGAGGTGGACGAGACGACATGCCGAAGTGTGCCGCGTAGACGACGACTTGGAGAACTGGAGGGTCAAGCACTTGGACGGGTGGACGAGACGACATGCCGAAGTGTGCCCCGTAGACGACGACTTGGAAGACTGGAGGGTCAAGCACTTGGGCGGGTGGAGAAGCCACACTGCAAGGGCTTTGAGCCCCTGCAGCCTGAGTCCCACAGCAAGGGCAGAGGCCCCTGCTACCCTCGACACCACCGTTGCAGCCGGGGCCACACAGCAAGCCGATGCAGCCTGAGAGGATATGGCCTTCTCCGATCGCCGGACTCGTTCCGGTTGATAACGCCTGAGAGGGAATGGCCCTCTCCGATCGCCGGACTCGGAACAGATCGCCTCCGAATACCGCCTTGCAATTGCGCTCGTCTCCTTGCCGCGCGAACGAGTTTGATCAATCGACTGGTACGTATATAGATAGATAGTTCCAAGCATAGTTTCAGCCTACCGTTCGCTTATGCACCACCTTACAAGCTCTCGGCCAGTCTACTGCTCCTCTCCTGGTTCCTACCCTCAACTGATGCCTATACTCAGCTGGCCACGAACCAATCACAGGTGGTTTCTCCAAGTGATGAATGCGTAATCCTGAAACTCATAACGTGGTAGAGTTCTACGCGCTCGTCTTTTGTGCCGCTTCATACTTTGATTACTGTTGTATTATCTGACGTCAGCTCTTCCGAACGATCTACGGATACAGCCCTCTGACAACCATCGGTTCTGCTAACATTTCATCTTTTCGACGGAATCTAGAAGTTCACAAGGCTGGAGCTGTATCCGGTATGCAGGGTTCGGTTTTCCGTCCCCATTCGGAGCACAATCACCGTTGCTTGTAGGTGCCTTCCTCGACATGCCACTGGTGGACACAGCTCGTTCAGTGATTCCATGCACCTTTCCGTATAAGGAAAACCCTATTCCAGCTGCCAATTTCGATTCAAAGCAAACCATTATCGTAATGACGCCCTGTTCAGTTTCTTTGATTGGCTGGTTCTTCATCTGCGATCTGCCGGCCACGCTATCAGTACATCTTCGCTCGCGTGAAGGTACCATATTTTTCGATGGTCATATCGTGGGCAGATTGCACCGGTATGGTCCATGTACAACCAAAGAAAACGATTAAATGAGAAGATTTATAAAGAGTAGATAAATAAATAAACAAAAAAGAAGAAAGAGTCAACAAGAAGAATCCCCAGTCTGCTCTCCGATTCATGAGCAAG
Organism: Thoreauomyces humboldtii; assembly: GCA_027596035.1. Classification (NCBI taxonomy): domain Eukaryota; kingdom Fungi; phylum Chytridiomycota; class Chytridiomycetes; order Spizellomycetales; family Powellomycetaceae; genus Thoreauomyces; species Thoreauomyces humboldtii. The sequence continues at coordinate 17,649 of JADGJA010000202.1, forward strand.
GGCCAATTCGTCATGGCTGTGTTCTTCAGCGTCGCGGGAAGAAGAGTTATCTGAGGCAGCGTGTGAGGAGGAAGAGTCGGGTGAAGATCCTCGGAAGGAGATGACGACGCATTCGTTAATTGTCTTTGCGAGGTGACATACCTGTGGGTCAGGCCTCTCGCAATGTTATCAAACCGGATACGAGTCCGGCGATCGGAGAGGGCCATATCCTCTCAGGCTATTATCAACCGGAACGAGTCCGGCGATCGGAGAGGGCCATATCCTCCCAGGCTATCAACCGGAACGAGTCCGGCGATCGGAGAAGGCCATATCCTCTCAGGCTATCAACCGGAACGAGTTCGGCGATCGCAGAGGGCCATATCCTCTCAGGCTATTATCAACCGGAACGAGTCACGGCGATCGACTATTATCAACCGGGACAAGTCCGCGGCGATCGACTATTATCAACCGGGAACGAGTCACGGCGATCGACTGTTATCAACCGAAACGAGTCACGGCGATCGACTATTATCAAACCGGACACGAGTCCGGCGATCGCCACAGGAGGTGGCTTTGGTCGTGCTTGGTGAGCGGTTCCTCGCGGAAGGAGGCCTCGAGGTCGAGAGGGCAGAGGAAGGGTGACCGGAAGGCGTTGCTCCATCGGAGTTCTTATCGCCCACAACGGACAAGGGATGACGTGGTTGACGTTCGCCGGCATGGCGAATGGCATGGCGGCCGGGTTGGGGATTGGGTTGGGGATTGGGCGCTCCTCTTGTCCTCGACCGGGGGGCTTCCTCTCGATGGCGTACGCTCGGAAGATTGCGTCGTCTTCTTGATTGTTGCTCTCCGATTCGTGAGCGAGGGCCAGTTCCTCATGGCCGTGTTCTTCAGCGTTGCGGGAGGAAGGGTTGTCTGAGGCAGAGTGTGAGGAGGAAGAGTCGGTGGAAGATCCTCGGGAGGAGATAAGGACGCGTGTCTTTGCGAGGTGACATACCTGTGGGTCAGTCCTTTCATACTGTATCAGACCGGGCACGAGTCCGGTGATCGGAAACCATTTCCTGCGCGCCTTCGCGGCGAACAGGAAGCCCGTAGTCACTCGACGCCGACGGCGAAGGACGACCGGGAGAAGACGTCCTGACGTGTGATTTGTTGGATGAGATGCAGGATGAGATGGGAGCCGTCTGACGGTCTGCGCTTCATATAGGAGGACTGCCTGTCCGAAGGTCCGAAGCTGCGTGCACCGGGTGCCGAGTACCGGTACCGAATGGTTGGTGCCCTTCCCTTTGTCGTCTTTTTTTTTTCTGGGTTGTTCCCTTTGGGGTCCAGGATCTCTTTTTCATTTCTCTTGGACTTCTCACGCTGATCTGATCTGCTATGACACTTCGCGAGTCAGGAATATCTATTATTGTACACTTAAATTCTATACGTGTGGTTGAAAAGGACCACCACCCTCACCGACGCCGTCTGTAGTATCTGTATGCCTTCGTCGAGCGCGCTGTACAAGTACACCTCTCAAGTTCAACACGTTCCAGAGTCCAGACCTCCTCCGGACGCACTCCCGAGCAGGACGCCCGGGGCTCTTGCCGGTACGGTAGCTTTTCTTCTCTGCCTTTCCGATTGGCGGCTGCACACTGGTGATCCCTTCTCAAGGCCTCTTGCTTCCCGTGTCTGAAACTGTATCTCAGAGGTTGCCCCTGCCTCGAGGAAACGGAACTGGACCTGGAGCGGCAGGAGGTTTGAGTGCGAGATATGGTTCAGATGAACGAGGAACGATCCCACAATGGACCTTACCTGGATCCTGCCCTCTTCGACAACACCGGCACTCAGACCACGCCCAGGACGTCACCTGTAGAAACCATCTCCACGCAGACCCTCGCCGCGTCGTCGGCTCCCTTGCTCTCGGTCGGCACAGGCACCCACAACATCCCCACGCAAGATGCTGCTACCGATCCTCAACTCACAACCCGTCGCTCTGTCAGCACTGGCACGCCCACCAGCCCGACGAAGGAAGCAGGCACAGATGCCGCCGCCGTTGCGAAGCCTTGCTTGGATGCCGGGTGCCATACATCGCTGGGACTTGTCCTGACAGAGGAGCGCTCCCTTCGTCCCGACGCTACTGCCAACACATGTGCCGAGAACCGCAGCACCCCGGACCGGTTTCTGCATCTGACCAGCGAGGCCGCGTCCGCAACCGGCCCCGTGTCCCCACCCTTGCCTGACCTCCAACTGGTTTTGGCGCCGGTAGGGGGCGGTGCCGAAAAGGACGCTGTGTTTTTACCTCCTGGAGGCGGGCCGGCTCCCCTTCCGACGACCCCGGAAGACTTTAAAGAGTACACAGAGGCTTCCGGAGTTTACCACTTTCCGAATCCAAACGCCGGCATTCCCGACAACACTCCGACGGCAGCAGCCGGACAACAGCTTCCAGACTATCTTCGTCTTATCCTGACAGCTCAGGTTTACGACGTGGCGTTGGAGTCACCCCTACAGACCGCCCACAACCTCACCTCTCGACTCCAAAACACGGTGCTCCTTAAACGAGAAGATCTCCAACCTGTCTTTTCGTTCAAGTGTCGCGGAGCCTACAATCGGATGCGGCACTTGTCCCCCGATGACATGAAGCGGGGCGTTGTTGCCTGTTCAGCAGGCAATCACGCTCAGGGCGTAGCGCTCGCTGCCCAAAAGCTCGGCATGAAGGCCACCATAGTCATGCCCACCGTCACGCCCCCCATCAAGTGGAAAAACGTAAAGCGTCTCGGCGCCGAGGTGCTGCTCTATGGCAACGATTTCGACGAAGCGAAGGCCAAGGCCGCACAGCTCGCCGGGGAACATGGGTTCATCAACATCCCTCCCTACGACGACCCACACGTCATCGCGGGGCAAGGGACCGTAGGAGTCGAGATCATGCGCCAGACCAGTCAAAGGATCGACGCCATCTTCATCTGCATCGGGGGCGGAGGGCTGGCGGCAGGCATCGCGAGCTACGTCAAACGCATCTATCCGAACGTCAAGATCATCGGCGTCGAGACGTACGATGCTGCCGCCATGACGCACTCTCTTCAGCGTGGAGCTCGCGTCCTCCTTCCGCAGGTTGGCCTGTTCGCCGATGGCGCCGCCGTCAAGGTGGTAGGGGAAGAAACGTTTCGCATCTGCAGGGAGCTGGTAGACGAGACCATCCTCGTCTCGACCGACGAGATCTGCGCTGGCATAAAGGATGCGTTCGAGGACACCCGAAGCGTCGTGGAGCCTGCTGGGGCGTTGGGCATCGCGGGACTGAAGAAATACGCCAGCATGACCGGATGTAAAGGGAAAACGTTCGTTGCGGTCATGAGCGGCGCCAATATGAACTTTGACCGTCTACGCTTCGTTGCGGAACGCGCAGACCTTGGCGAGCACCGGGAAGCACTGATCACAGTCATCATACCGGAAAAGTCTGGAAGGTCAGTCTCGCGCGAAAGAACTTCGTTCGCATCCATTGATTGACTTTGAACCGCTCGCTTATACGTTGGGGTTGCTTTTTGTGGGATAGTTTCGAAGAGCTTTATCAGATCATACATCCCCGGACCGTCTCAGAGTTCGCCTACCGATACGGTGATCCCGACGAAGCGCATATCTTCATGTCGTTCACGGTGCAGGATCGCGAAGCGGAACTGGAGGCGGTGTTCTCGCAACTCGAGGACAAAGGGATGCGGGCGCTGGACGCCAGCAAGAACGACATGGCGAAGGATCACGCACGGAATCTCGTCGGTGGACGCATGGCCGTCCCCGATGAACGATTGTTCCGATTCGCTTTTCCCGAACGACCGGGCAGCCTGGGCGATTTCCTGAGGAAACTGAGGCATCCGCTCTGGAATGGTGTGGTTCAAGTTCAAAAGCTCACACAGGGTGCCATACGTGAATTTACCTAACGGTACTTTGGCTCATGTAGTGACACTGTTCCACTATCGAAATTATGGAGGGGATGTCTCTCGGGTTTTGGCCGGCATCCAAGTACCTCGCGAGACCAACCTGGCATTCGATCAGTTTTTGGAGGACTTGCGATACCCGTATGTCGAAGAGACAGGGAACAAGGTCTATCAGCAGTTCCTTCGATGACGTGGCCAAGCCGCCTTGTCGGGTCGAAAGGTGCTGAGTTTCGCCAGCTACTTTTGGGTTAGCACTGGAGTACCATCCTCGTACACCGTACCGGGCACGTTGCGAGGGACCTATGATTTTGAATAGAGAATCTGCGTGGTATGCAGTGCCTTGCAGTGCCTTTTCGCGAAGCTGAACGATCAATCCCGAGCGCCGCAGGACGGTTAGGGTTTGTTTCCTAAATCTGTTTTAGGGTTGGGGTTCTTGACACGGAGTCCAGGTAAACGGTCCATTTCGACCGACCTCCCTGTCATGCTGTTTCCTTTCCATCATGCCGCTAGCCTGTTGGTCATGCTGGGTTCGATCATCAGCCTACGCAGAACGGATTCCTACGCTGATGGCAAGGTTGGTACTGTAGTTCACCGTGATGGCCGCGGGCTGGCCACCACCAGGCACACTGTACAATCCTTTCCCAAAAGTCTGGTCCGACAGCCCTCTGTGCCATGCGTGGAAGTTGGCCGTCTTGGCCGATAGTGTAATTCGGAAAAGACTATATCACTTGAAACGAGCAAGCAGACGTTCAACCTTGTTGTTGTTCATCATCCTTTCCTCTTTCTCCTCGGGCAAAAAGCAAAAGAAGAAGAAGGCAAGGTCGAGTCTTGTACAATAACTTTTGAAACGTGAGCACAGGGTAAGGGGGGTGAACACAGGAGGACAGCGTTTCGCCCCCATAGCGCAACTACGTCGCCGTTTTCACTCCAACGCACACAGGCACACTCTCTCCTCACGAACAGCATACTCTCGTTTGGCAAAGCAATCGCAACAGCATTTGCCTGTCTTGTGTCTTGGCTCCCGCACCCACCCCCTTCCCCGCTGCGTATCTGCTCACAAGAAGGAGAACGCTCCGCGTAGTATCGCATCGCATATCCTTCTCGCCCTCCTTTGCGACTTCCATCCAATAGCCGACACCTTTTTCCCACAACTCAACAGTCGTTCCTCCCCGTTTCGATACCAGCAAAACTGGCATTACCCTCTCTCTCAGTTCCGGGCCATGACCGAGCTCTCACAGGCATCATCCTACCCCCACATGCTGGACCTACCCTTGGGTGGAAGCCCAATGGTCATGTCGGACGCGCAGCAACAGCAAATGTCGCCCACTCCGCCACCTTCCGCAGAGGCGAGTCGCAACCCGTCCGCCAGGAAACGCGATAGGCACGGAGCCGAGCTGGCGAGCTTCCAGAGGGACAGGTTTCCTCAGTCCTCGAGGGACACGCGGTACCCCGACTTTCTGGAGAAGCTCCTCGACGAGTTCGAGAATGCCCAGCACGTTGTTGGTCGCGGCGGAGAAGTACAGTTTTCAAAGGACAAACTGCAAGAGGCACGCGGAAAGCTCGCCGCTGCGACCGGAACGAAGGGATGGCGCATCTGGCTCAAGGAGCCCCTCTTCAACCGGTTCCGAGACCTCAAGCAGTCGTCCTCACCAGCCGACACGACGCATTCCGAGTTTGTGGAGCTTTTGCTGGATCTGCACGATCTCGTCGAGGCCAACAACTGGGACAGCATCCGTCGCGCCCTTACGGGCGTTCCTACCAGCGCGTTCGACCTCGCGCTTGCGAGTGGTTCATCCCTTGCGGCAGCAGCAGCAGCCGGTCTCACCGCTGGTCAGATGCAACCGGCCATGTTGCCCATGCTCTTCGATCAGCCTGCGCCGTCAGCCGGCGCGTACTACGTGACTCCAGGCGGTCAACCCATGACCGTCGGATCTACGTTGTCTGCGCAATCGCAAGGTGCTTTGGGCAGCTGGAACCACCCGAACCTTCCAGTGGTCGGCATGGCCCCTCTCAACGATTTCGGAACCAGAGGACCCATCCAAGGCCTCCCAGCTGAATTCTCCAATCTCGAGGATGTCTCTTTGGAAGGCGTGGTGAAACGGTCGCTTACATCGCCAGGGAATAGTGGTCGGGCACGCGGCATCCCCCGCACGCCTCAGCTGACGGCGGATCTCAATCGCACAAAGTCCCTGACAAACTCCAACAAGAAGACTCGCGACGGAGCCACCGTTCCTCCAGCGCGTCGTCCTTCGTTGCGCTCTCTCAGCGGACACGATTCCTCCATCATCCCATCCACATTTCTTGGTCACAGGCGAACTGCCAGCGCACTGAGCACGTCCTCCATCCGCTCCACTTCGTCCGCGGCCAAGTCGTTTTACACGGCCGACTCTCCGATCCTGCGGCCTGTAGCGGATCCCTTGAAGTGGCCCTTGGACTCGGATCTCCTGATGCAAGGCATAGAAGGCATAAACCTTGGCGAGGCGGCCGCTGCAGGGGCATATCTGGAACATCAACAACACCAACAGCGGTTTCATCAACAGCAGCAATTCGCGCGCGACATGCACTCCACGCAGGCGTCGGCGGGGATTTATCCACCGGCTGGATCCATCATGGGGTTCAACCCAAGGTTCGGGAGCGTCAACCCGTTCAGCAACAACCCACTGCTGATGAATCACATCAAGACGGAACCCGAGCAGCAGCAAGAAGCAATGTTCGAGTACACGACGCTGGGAGTCGTTGCAGAGCCGACGAGCTACGTCCTGTCATCCCCGGACGCGATGGACACGACATTTGCGAAGGTGGATGTCATCCCCAGTACCGAGCTCCCTGCGACGCTGGACTCGATGTACGACGCTCTTTGCACGAGCATGACTGGATCATCCGATCCTTTCGCTGCCCAACAGGGACACTTGTCGGCTTTCCCTGCTCAGGACATCCAAGTGCAGATTCAGCAGCAGATCCAGCAACAGCAGCAACGGCAGCATCAGATTCATCAACGGCAGCGGTCTCAGCACGACATACTGAAGCAGCACATGCAGCAGCAGCAAGAACAGGAGCAGGCGCATCACCAGCAAGTGCAGCAGCAGCAGCAGCACATGCAGCAACAGATTCACCATCAGCAGCAACAGGCTCAACATCAAGAGCAGATGCACATGCAGCAGCAGCAGCAGCAACATGCAAGACACGAGATGCAGCAACAAGTCCAGATGCAGTTCCAACATCAGGCTCAGCAGCATATCCATCAGCAGGCCCAGCAGATGCAGCTGGAGCAAACGCAACAGATAGCCGAAATGCAGGGTCAACAGGCTACGGACGCTGGCCTCGCCATGGCTATGGGATATCCCGGCGCTTTCGAGATGCCCGTCACTCGGCAGCAGTATCCACAGCGTCAAGGATCTCTTCCGGGCGTCGGATACGAACTCGGACCGTCACCGTCTCCGCAACTGCAGCCGCTCCAGCCACCACCCCGGATGCAAAGCATGTCCACCGCGCTCCCTCTGTACCATTCTTTCGATGCATCCGGGCCAACCACACTGTACGCGTCACCGGCGCCGGAAACCCCACCGTCATCGATCCAACAACTGCAACAACCAGCGCCACCAACAGGACTCCCGGATGTGGTCGTACCGAGCAACGCGGGCATCGTCGACAACAGCCCTCGACAACAGCAAATCGCTCGCAGCTCACCGCCCACACCGTCCATCCCGATCCCACCTCCACCCTCGCCAGCGGTGCCGGTGGCAGCGGCAGCGACCGCATCCCCGTCGTCCTCCACGTCCCACGGATGGAGGTTCCGAAACAACGGTGGCGGAAACGTCGCGTTGCCCCAGATCCAGACCGCCGTCCCTGCCAACGGATCGACGGCCGCCACCGCGGCGGGACCTTCGTCCCCCTCGCCTCTCCCGTCTCCGAGCAGCAGCGGAGGCGGTCGCAAGCGGCTCTCGAAGATCATCAACCGGTTGTCGTTCATAAAGGGGTCCTCGTCGTCCAACAACGCGTCGTCATCCTCCTCCCCGCAGATGTCCCCGCCCATCGTCGTTCATTCCCCGCAGCCCGTGCCTGGGAACATGTACAGTCCAAGAGAGTAGGCGAAGAACAAACCCCATCCGAAGACCTTGAGTAGTAGAGATTCTCTTCAATCAACCCCTTTTTAGAAGTTGGCAGAACCCATCCGACACCCACATCCCTCCTTTATTTTTTTTACATACATTAGACATCCCCCCCCTCTCTCTCTCTCTCTCTCTCTCTTCCTTTCCCCCAGTTCTCTCCATCTCCGTCCATCCATATAGACTTGTACCATCTCCTTGCTCTCTCTCACGCAATAGACTTTTCTCGTTTGAAGAAGCAGCAAAAAGAAGAAAAAGAAGAACAAGAAGAACGAAGAACCAGAAGAAGACAATGGAAGAGAGGGCGGATCAGCGCCCCCCTTTTTCCCTCACATAGTGTATGGTCGACAAGACGACAAGGAGATGCAGAAGAGAAGGGAGGAAAAAAGAAGGGCGTTTTTCACCTAGCGATGCGTTCCCGGAGTCCGACGGCCCTGGCTCGAGGATCGTAGACGGATGCCTTTGGACCGTAGACCTGGGTGACCTCTGTCGAACGTCTTGGACGATGTTGAAAGGGAGTGTTCTGGTTGGTCTGAGGTGGAAAACAAAAGAAGGGATGGGTTGTGAGGATGTGAGGATGAAGATGAAGATGAAGAAGGGAATCGAACGATGGTTTTTCATCTCATTCTCTTTTGTTTTTTTTACCAAAGGCTTCGACTGCCATCCGTAGCTCATGGAGGCCGTGATGGGTCTGTCGTACTTTCCCCTCGGCGGTAGAGCCATCCGATCGGAATACCGGATGTACTCCTCGTCCTCCACGGGGACGGGAACGGTGACGGTGCCCGTCTTTCCCCTTGCACTTCCCGTCCTCGTCGACGTGGTGGAGGTGGTGGTGCTCCGTCGAGGCGTTCCCGTCCCCGTTCCCGTCCCCGTGCCTGGCTTGTCGGCTGTGACGGCGTCCCTCCAGACCTGAGGTGTGATGACGAACCCTGGCTTCGGACCGAGTCCCTTGGAAGCTGCGACTGCCTCGTTCCTCCTGTGGTGGTCCAGCCTCCGCATGGTCTCCTGGAACATTCTGTCCACGGTGGTGGTGTAGGGAGCCGAAGGGTGGCCGGTGGAGGACATGAAGGAAGTGTAGGCGAACGAGTGGTAGCCGAGGTTGGCGGCGGATGCCGTGGGTGAGGGACGACGAGGCATTTTCTGCGCGTGTGTGATGTGTAGGAGGATGAGGATGGGAGATGCGGGAGATGTGGGGGAGGAAAGGATAGCGACAGAGACAGAGAGGGGAGAGGAGAGATACAGCGACAGAGATGCGGCGGACGAGAGGTGTGTCGTTGAAGAAGATGCAGAGAGCAGAGCAGGACCACCAACCACCACCAACGACCAAGCCAACCGCTGTCTGTGAAAAGGACAGCCTCCAGGGTAGGTAGTGGACGACGGGAACAGGAAGAGCAAGAAGCAAAAGTAAGGGAAGGTAGGGGATGCCTCCCCCGCAGAGCGAACGAGAGAACGACAAGGAGTTCAGACAGACGAATGTCGCAAAACTCCGCTGTCCAAAAGGCAGGGCCGAAGACTGAAGAAGGGAGCGGACGAAAGCGGCAAAACCCAAAGGATCGTGTCCGATGCTTTCGGACCCTCGAAATCATCCCATCGACTTCACCAAATTTCTTCCCTGTTTTCCTGGCGTTCGTCACAGTTACCCTGGCATTCGTCCCAGAGCTCTCGACGGGAAGAGGACGTACCACCGACCTTGTACATGCGATCGACAAGACAGCCTCGGTGATAGTTGCCAGGACCCTTCCAAGCTGCTCCTAAGGGGAAGACAGAGGGAATGACCCTGCTCAGTTCCTCGAACGAAAAGGCGGCAGCAATGCAAGCCGGCACCTCCCTCGCCCCGATGGATAGCGTCGCTCTGCCATCTCCAGGCCATCTCAACATCGGATCGGCTCATCTCGTACAGTCAAGAACCCATCGGCGTGGGTGACCTTCCCTTTCCGAAAACTTTGGGAGGCCCGTGCGCTAACCCAGAGTATCACCCTTCGTCCACCTTTCCTTAGACCGAGCTCAGATCCTCGACGTTCGACAGTCTTCCGCCGCTCCTGAAGAGAAAGAATACTACGTTCACTACACCAGCCGTGAGTCGACCATCGTGCGTGTCCTTGTACGAGCCAGGGCTCCCTGCTGGAATGATCGCGCGAAAGCGCGAAGCGGGCTCTTTTTGAGCAGCGAACTGAGACCTCCGTGAATGGCCGCCGCGCGGAGCGCCGCATTCTTGCTTTGTCGCACATGGAGCAAGATGCCTTTGTCGAACCACCGCCTCCTGCTGTCTTGAGCGGCTTCCTCCATAAGCCCCACTCACCTTTCCAACCATCTCCTTGCTCCGTCCCTCCTCCAGACGACCGACGACTGGATGAGTGGGTGACACCGGACAGGATCTTTCCCGACAATGATCGGGAAGCTAGCGTCCAGGACGTTTCCATGGATCAACAATCATCAGCATCCGGGTCCTCACGCCCTCCGTCCGCGTCCAAGTCCGTCCAAGAACTAGATCTGGTCGTTCCGCCGCTGGCCGGCGCGGCGGGAGACAGTGCAAGCGCCGAGAAGCCAGAAGCGAAACCATCGATTCGGAGCAACAAGCGAAAGAGCGGGGATCTCAAGAGGGTACAGACGGTGCTTGTTATGACTTTCCCAGGACTCCACATTGTCCTTAACCTACGTACATTTTTTCTTAGCAAAGTTTTGGAGCATCTGAAGAAGACCTCGAGCGCGAACGGGAAGCCATCACCCGAATCCGAAACGTCGATCTTCTGATGTTTGGTCCATACCTCATCAAACCGTGGTATTACTCACCCTACCCTGACGAAGAACCTTCCTCCACCTCCGCCTCCGCAACCACCTCCACGTCCCGATGCCGATCTCTCTTCGTCTGCCAGTTCTGCCTCAAGTACATGCGAACCGCAAAGTCCATAACCTGGCATCGGGTAGGGATCTGCACGCTCAGACATGCCAACCGTTTGTCATCAATCACTCACACCGGTGCTTGCGGGTTCATGGCCTCAGTCACATTGCAAGAAGCGTAAAACACCCGGTCGTGTCGTCTACCACAAGGAGTCGCTCCGAATCCACGAGATCGACGGTCGATCCGACAAGCTCTACTGTCAGAACCTCTGCCTGCTCACGAAGCTCTTCCTCGACCACAAAACGGTGTACTTTGACATGGAGCAGTTTCTGTTCTACCTTCTCACCAGAACCGACGGGGACAAGGACGGCGAGCAGATACTTGGCTACTTTTCAAAGGTGGGAGCAGGGGGAAACGAAAAGAAGTGGAATGGCAGGAATGAGTTGACCGAAGGGTTCTTCAGGAAAAACACTCGTACGAGTCCTACAATCTCGCATGCATCCTCATTCTCCCGCCCCACCAACGTAAAGGATACGGGAGGATGCTCATAGAGTTCAGTGAGTCTGACGCATACCCTTGCCTGTTCTTTTCCCTCCCTTCGTTATCGACTGATTCCATGGTCACCTCTTCCCCGTGCACGAAAGGCTACGAGCTCTCGAAAAGGCAAGAACAGATCGGATCACCGGAACGACCTCTCTCGGACCTCGGACTCCTGGGCTACAGGTCCTACTGGCAGAGGGTCATGATCGACGTGGTCAGGAGCAACCCGGGAGCTCGGGTCACGGTCAGGGACGTGGCGATCGCCACGGGGATCCACGAGGAGGATCTCATCGACGCCCTGGAGAGCATGGACTGCACGAGAGTGAGAAGACAGCTCGAGGACGGGGTGGAGGATGGTGGGAGGGGTGCCGTTTGGTGAGCTTTCTTTTCGCTTCTCTTCAAGCATTTCCCTGGAAGAGTATTCGCGTTTCGCTGTATTCGATTGCTGATCAGGTTCCAATTCTTTTCTTTTCTTTATCCGTACAGCATGACGGAGGAGATGATCTCGAGCTTTCTGGATCGTCACAAGATGCCGCTGGAGCGATCGCTCGATATGGATTGCATCATGATGGAGTGATGGGTACGCCCCGCGTCCCCGAAACAGAACTCTTGTACATACTTTGGAAGTGACGGGTGGAGGAAACAACCGTCCCGAGCACTGCTTCGAAATCCACGGAAACCTCGGTCGGACAGATGAGACGAAAAGTCGATAGAAAGTCAACCGAGGGTGAATTTGACCTGTGCTTGGGTCAAGCAGCGTGATGGCTGGTTGAGGATTCACTATGATACTATGCAAAGGGTTGCGGAAACGCGATGTGAGCGAAGGAGGAAAGTATCATATCATACAGTGGGCGTCTCATGGTTCAAACGTCCGAGCAGCTCGAATATTTCCGAGTGCGCGTTACCGGTACTCCAGAAGCCTGCTTGGTGGTGGCGTAGTCACGCGTCGGAGCTTTCTATGCTGCATGGAACTACATGTCACTGTCCAGGAATAGATCTCCGCCCTGTCTATCATGTCCCCCGCAACGATGTGCTAGATCGGGGTTCTCTTTCCCCGCTCATTCCCCTACCAAGGTTCCTCGAATGCCCGCTTTTGTGAAAGTCTCGCATGACGAAACACACCACTGATTTTCGACGATCCTTCTTCAATATCGGGTTTCTAGTTCCTAACAGCGCAAGGCTAGCCTTTGCGCTAACAGACCGTCAATGTCGCCGACCCAGGAACTGAACGATCTCGCTCACGATGCTGTCAAGGCGCGGTCACCCTCGACGTTGGCTCTGGCCCTCAAAGTCAAGGATAGCTTGGTCGGATCGGTCGGGTTCTGGTGCAAGATTCCAGACCCGGAACTGGAGGCAAAGTGAGTCTGGTTTTGGTTCTTCCTTCATCGTTGCAAAAGAAAAGGGGGGGCTGAGTTGCGTTTTCCTGCCATCGTTCAAGATTCACGAACGTTTTCTTCCAGCAATGGAATCGGTCGAACATCATCGCTTGCTGTGAGTCTCTTTGCAGAAGAAGAGTGTGGACTGGTCAATGAGTAGTTTTTACTGAATGTGCCTGACCCTCCCTCCCTC